>SKCR01013978.1:0-64405 GCA_019454045.1 Zanthoxylum bungeanum | reverse complement strand
GACGTAGGTAGGAGTCACTCTCCGCCGAACCACGTAAATCTATGTGTTTAATCCTGTTTGCTTGTCAAATTTGTGTGGTTCCCAACTAACCAAATAAATTCACTGTTCAATGGAGTTTTATTCGAGAGGTGAATTCCCTATTTTATCCATCGAATGAAAAAAACAGGCGTTAACATAATTACTAGCTCCCAAGTATTAAGTGATGCAAGGTGGTTAACATTTGCCAAGTAAAACTTTGGTGGCTTTCAGAAGCAAGTAGTTAGAAACAAAGCCTTATTTGAGATAATTGGCTAAGTGTTAATAGTTTATATGTGTTGTTTGACTAGATGCCGCAAAACAAATTCTGATTATTTTCCAACTTCTTATTGACACCACAGGTCAGGTACTAGTGAGTATCTGCTTATGAGAGAAGCAGTGACTAAGGTAGTTTCTAAGGGCAAGGCTGCTGGTGTACTCCGTCTTCCATTCCACGATGCAGCGACCTTTTGAAATGGTTGATAATTCAGGTACTCATTTCGGTAATATGTTTGTTCTTCCTCACTTTCCTATTAATTTATAATGTCTTTTATTATTAGTGCTGGTGTATGAACGGGAAATACCTGAAAATGCTGGCCTGAAAAAGTCATTGAAGGCATGGTCTTTCCCTTATTTTTATGGTTTTTTTTTTTTTTTTTTTTTTTTTTTTTTTTTTTTTTTTTTTTCTGAATAGTGAATTTGTTTTCTAATTATGCAACCCTTAGATTCCTTTAACATAAATCCAGACAAATTAACTCTTATGTCACTTTGTAAGGTTTTTGGCTTAGCGCGGAAGTATCATGTGATTGAAATTTAAAATTTTCTTCCAAAATCACTTTAAGGATTGACCGGCGTAATCACACGCGTATAACGCAAACGCACGTATCGTTCAAGTAGTATAAAAATATCGATCTCACGATGACTTAATTTCTACTGTTGTTATTAATTATTGATACTATTTATTTACAGGTATCTAATTAAAAGAGAAGAGAATGATTGCTTTTGGTTGGTTGAATGTGGATTTGCTTAAATAAGCTGAGCATACTATTATTTACAGGTATCCAAAACTGAGCATATGAAGATTCATTTTAGTCATTTTTATGGAGAATTCACAAATTAAATAATTCAAAAGGAAATAAACAAAAATCAACTTATTTCGAAAATGAGTTTGAGATACGTATTAAGAGTGGAAACTCCTTACACATCTATCTCTCACCAATTTCACCTGATTAATCAAGTTAAAAACAAAAACATAAAATATTTTTTTTTTGATTTTTTTGTAAAAGTTTTCAATTTTTTTTTTAATTTTTCGGAAAATTTTGGACAAAAAATAAAACAATAAAAACAAGGTACTAATTAACTATTCCTCTCCTCCAAACCTAAATGAGACATTGTCCCCAATGTCTTAAAAAGTAGAAGAAAAGTTTAGAAGATAATACATTGTTAGCTGAAATTCTACATCTAGAAATTAAAGGTTAAGATCCAGATTTATCCGACGCTTCTTACCACGATCATTATCATACCAGTTTATCTTGGAAATGATAGCGTTAATTTGTGGTTCAAATGCTAAAATTTGGTAAATTAAATCATGGGCAGTTCTGGCAGTGAAGAAGAGTTCTTTTACAGGTTTTAACACAAATCCATTTCTCCGGGCATCATCAAGAAACACACAAAGAAAGTCATAAAATCCATCAGCGTTAAACAGTCCAATCGGTTTCTGGTGTATGTTCAAGTTCGCCCAAGATAACACTGTAAAAATTTCCTACATTGTGCCCAAGCCACCTGGTAAAGCAATAAAAGCATCAGCACGATTAATCATTTCCACTAGTCGCTCGGACATACCTGGCACAATAAGTTCCTCTCCGTTTGATGGTCCTATCAGATTCGCCTCTGCCAAAGGTTTTGGGATGATTCCCAAGACTTGACTGCCTCTTTCCTGTACGGCCTTTGAAACGATCCCCATTAGTCCAAGATTGCCACCGCCATATACTAGGTGCATATTCTTTTCGGCCATGACTCGACCCAATTCCTGTGCTGCCTCTATGTATTGTGGTTTAGTACCAACACTAGTACTGTAAAACACACAGATGTTTTCAACTCGTCTTCGTGAAGTAGCTTCCATTTTTTTTTTATGTATTTCTTTATCAAATCTGGGTGCCTTCAAAAGTGCAATGATGAGTGGAATTTATAGCACCTGAAAATGGTGAGTAATAATAGCACTAGTATCTTCCAAAGGACGATATTAGCTAAACAATAAAAAAAATCGTGAAAGGTCAAAAAGTCTGGATCCTGTCTACGAAAATAACAGAAAAGTAAATCAAAGCAATTATTAAGGCAACAAAATTGTGTACGCAATACGTCACTCGCTTGGTATAAATCCATTAAGATGCGTCTCAAGAATTTATTCCTTACTCAGCCATCACTAATGAATTAGCTTTTCCTATTTGTGATTGCCAAACACCATTCCTTCTTAAATGCTCCGTTTGTGCTTTTCCCTGAAAAAATAACACATAAATTTTAAAACTCTACAACATGTATACATAAAATATGAAAACATAAATTACAATAAATTGCATGGGTTGCCTCCTTGCAGGCGTTAAATTTTTCATCTTCAGCCAGACGTGACTAAAATCCATCTGTCAAGGAGGTTTCAGTATGGTTTTGGATGTCCGATTATAGACAATCCCATGAGCGTTGCTTTTGAAAAGTCTCTTCCAATGGTAAAGTGGCAAAAATTTTTTTGTCTCATTCAGTGCTTGTGCCACTTTCTTAATCTTTGTCGCTCCAGTGGTTCCTAAAAAGAAAGAAAGAAAATCAGGAGGTCTCATATGTTGCTTGACTTTGAATGGAAGTTCCATTCTGTCAAGCTTCTGGGTGATGTCTTTGATCTGTACTCCCCAAAACGGTGATGTTTCTCCTGAATGCCTGAGATCTTCAATTTGGTCAGACAGTTGCTCCTCCATTTACTTTGCTTCTTGCTCCACATTTTCTTCACAGATGTATTTTAGGATTTCCGCATTCAATTCTTCATTTGTCATCTGTGAAATGCATGCTCCATAAGTATCAACATGAGGATGTAAAAATATGTCAAATTTTAGGTCTTCATCCTCTGAGGTTGATGTGACTGGCTCAAGTAGATTTTCTTCAAACATTAGTGCAATGTAAACTCCAAGATCTTCATTTTGAGGATATCTAATTTCATCCTCAATTTTTGTTGGCACAAACATCTCTACTTCATCCTCATCAGAATCTGAATAACAAAAATCAAACAGAGACTTTGCTGGTTTGGACTCCTGAACTGATACCTGTGGTTCTTAATACTGCTCAGCCTCTTCCTCTGTTAAGGTGTCATTGTGAAACTCTGGGTACTCGAAGGCTTCATCAGTTTCATCTGAAAATATTTCATGAGGTATGTAGCTCTGGTTTTCTGTTAATTGCCTCGTTTGATTTGTCAGTCTCTGAATGGATGCTGATTGTCTCTGAATACTTTTGAATTGATTCTGGAATGTTTCAAGTATTGTATCCAACTTTTTGTCTTGTTTCTTGAACCAATCTTTGATCATGTCAATCATCTGATGGTTCTGGTTCTTGATGAATATCGTAGGTGGATGGTGGATAAGATGGAGAATAAGGTTCAGTGAAATATGTTGGTTCTTCGTACCTTGAAAGATTATGATAATTCTGCCACTCTGAAATGTATATGCATTGATCGCTCGGGTGGTTACCATCGCATATCACACATCTCCCCATTGCGTTCTGATGAGCAAATGTAGTATTGTTTGGTTCTGACATCCAATGATAATTAGGCTGGACAACAGGCCTCAGAAAACCGGAATGTTGCTCCTTGATTTGGGGTGTATCTTCTTCTAGTAAAGCTAGTAACCTTTCTATCTCCCAATAAAGATCCATGTCAACCACCTGAAAAATAAAAGAAGGAAATAAAAATTACGGATAAAAAGAAAATTAGATACAAGTAAATTAGATAGCTTCAAAATTAATAACTCAAGAAAAATAAGTCCTCGGCAACGCGCCAAAAACTTGACCGGGGTGATCACACACGTATAACGCAAGCGCACGTATCGTTCAAGTAGTATAAAAATATCGATCCCACGAGGACTTAATTTCTACTGTTGTTATTAATTATTGATACTATTTATTTACAGGTATCTAATTAAAGGAGAAGAGAATGATTGCTTTTGGTTGGTTGAATGTGGATTTGCTTAAATAAAATAAATAAAATAAGCAAAAGAAAATACTAAGAAAAATAAATAAAAGACACAAAGATCTAGAGTTGTGATTCCACACATTATTATCCTAAAGATGAATTGATTCTCTTAAATATGTGTAATAAGTCAGTTTGCTAACCTGAAACACGAAGATATGCAAAAGCCTCTGTCAATGGTCAGACGCAAATACCCAAATAACCTAATTAATCATATGTCTATGTTAACCAAGTTACCTAAATTCATTAAGTTCAAGTTCCAAAAGTGGCTACCCCCGCCCGACATGTATATGTCTATCTTGTAAGAAAATCTATTAAAGGGTTATCTATCCTCAAGGAAGATCGTGGGCTATTGAATCTAAGGCTGAAACCTGAAATCCCTTCGTCAAGTTCATTTTAAGTTTACCACATCAATCTTATTAATGGCCAATTAACAAGAAGCATTAAGCTTAAGACTCAATAAACAAACGAAAGAATTACCCATAAAAAGAAAATCAATTATTAAGTGTGTGGATATTATGTTTCATCACTTCCCTAGAATAAAAATAAAATGCTGGGGGTTGGGGGATCCACATTTACTATTTCTAATTTAGAAATCTCCCTTACTATAATATAGAATTTATCAGTGATATTACCAACCAGTGATATAGGCGGTATCCTCATTAAGTCAAATTTTAATTAAGTCCGACCGACCATAAATGCGGTATCATTATTTGTCCATAAACCAGCCATATAGGCGGTAATCATATGTCACCTAAAGCCCGGCCATATAGGCGGTGTCACATTATGTCAAATAAATAAAACCAGCCATTAAGGCGGTATAACCTTTAGTCCATTTTATTAAATTATAATTTCCATATTATAATTAAGGGAGATTAATCTAAACTAAAATAATAAAAGCTTTACCATTCCCCCAACGGAAAATTAACTTCAAAACATAAAAGTAAATAAAAGAAAATAAACTACTACTATTACTGAAAATAAAAATGCATAAATTAAATACTGAAAATAAATACAAACAAGATGCAATCCTTAAATTCCTTACAAAAACCTAAGGAAAACATGAGAATTACAAATGAAATGGCTTGATATTTATAGGAAAATCTAAAGGCTTCCACCAATTGCTCCACCAATCATGGCATCAAACATGGTATCAAACATGGCACCAAACATGGCACAAAATCCTCCACCAAACATGGAAGTTTGACAATTTTTATTTTTTATTTATTTATTTTTTTTGCTTTGAAAATGACTTTAATAATTACACATAACACACTTTTGGATATTTTATCAATTTCAGTCAAGAAATCTTCTGAATTCGAAATTATTTCGTTCTTCAAAGTTGTAGATCTTTGAGTCTTCTTTAATTTGGAACTTGAATCACTTCAATCCAATATCAGAGTAAAAGGTTATGGCCAAAATACCAAACTTGCGCAAAATTGGAATTTAGGACTGTACTTCGTGACGCGTATAATAAATTTCCGATTTCGCCATTTTTTGCTCCGGATTTCATCGTTTTAGCCCCGAGTTGATTCCATTAAATCTCAAGACTTTATTTATCTAGAAAACACATAAAAAAAACATCAAAATGTTCATCAAACCCGAGAAACTATGCGAAATATTAGGTCAAATGAGTGGGAAATAGTGATATATTTACCACTCATCAAGGATCGTGGTTATGCCGTTGTTAATATAAACAAATATACTATTAAATTAATCTATATTAATTTTAACATGCATGCAATAAATTTTATTGATCAATATAAATAATATTTACAAATAATAAAACATACATTGATGTACTTATTAATTTCCTTGAGCCTTTTGAATATCTTCCTTTATTTCTCTCTTGCAGTAGTGCACCAAGCGTTGCACCTCTAGTTGGCACATAAACACTCATCTACGAATAAATCATTCCCACTTTTGAGAACAAAAGAAATCATTTTCTTTTCTAAGATGTTTAAAGTCTTTAGGAGTAAATTCAGAACTATTCTAAGAGAGAGATCAAAATTTTTGATAAAGGAGGAGTGAGCCTTATATTCATGTTCATTAGCAAAATTCAATTGCATATGTGTATTAAGCATCAATGAGAACATCATATATATATATATATATGTATAGGATTTGTTTCAATTATATCCCAATACAATAGGTCAATCTAATATCTCTTCAAATCAAATTTGGTCTCTTAAAGATTCTTTCCAAAATAAATTAGGATACTTAATCAAATTAGAAATCCTAATTAAATAAAGACGTCTATATTTAATTTTAATTAGGATTCTAATTAATTTGAGTGCTAGCCACTAAATTAAAGCCCAATAGATTAAATATTATTTTGGCCCAATAATTAATTAACTATTAATTAATTAATTAATTTAACTTAATTAATTTTAATTCAAAATTAAGGGAAAATTACATTTAATTAAATTATTTATTTATTATAATTATCAAATATCTATTTAAACAATTAAAGCCAATTTTATATTTCGAATTTATTAATCAAATTAATATTTTCGAAATATCCCGAGTATCATAATCCATTAGGAAACGACAAAATAAGCATTATTAACTTTTAATAAACATTCTCGAATTTTTAACTAGAGGAGAACTATATTGTGCGACCGTCCTAGGTTCACTATCGAGTAGCAGTGAAATAATATTAACTCTTTAATATTTCATCTCTATGATATTCCACAGACCATGGGTAATCGCTTACAGCAAGCCATGTCCCCTAGTCGATAATGAAGTGGGAAAACATATGAACCTGTTAAAATATACTTCGAGCATGTCATCTCATTCCTTATGATATTTATATTTCAAATCGAGTCTTGGGATCATTGTAAGGCCAATCCTTATACTCGATATATCTTTAAACTCTATCTTGTGGATTTGATATCTCTAAGATATTGACTGTTTTGGCCAAAGACTTTATCATATAAATAATATTTACAAATAATAAAACATACATTGATGTACTTATTAATTTCCTTGAGCCTTTTGAATATCTTCCTTTATTTCTCTCTTGCAGTAGTGCACCAAGCGTTGCACCTCTAGTTGGCACATAAACACTCATCTACGAATAAATCATTCCCACTTTTGAGAACAAAAGAAATCATTTTCTTTTCTAAGATGTTTAAAGTCTTTAGGAGTAAATTCAGAACTATTCTAAGAGAGAGATCAAAATTTTTGATAAAGGAGGAGTGAGCCTTATATTCATGTTCATTAGCAAAATTCAATTGCATATGTGTATTAAGCATCAATGAGAACATCATATATATATATATATATGTATAGGATTTGTTTCAATTATATCCCAATACAATAGGTCAATCTAATATCTCTTCAAATCAAATTTGGTCTCTTAAAGATTCTTTCCAAAATAAATTAGGATACTTAATCAAATTAGAAATCCTAATTAAATAAAGACGTCTATATTTAATTTTAATTAGGATTCTAATTAATTTGAGTGCTAGCCACTAAATTAAAGCCCAATAGATTAAATATTATTTTGGCCCAATAATTAATTAACTATTAATTAATTAATTAATTTAACTTAATTAATTTTAATTCAAAATTAATAAAATTACATTTAATTAAATTATTTATTTATTATAATTATCAAATATCTATTTAAACAATTAAATCAATTTTATATTTCGAATTTATTAATCAAATTAATATTTTCGAAATATCCCGAGTATCATAATCCAATTAGGAAACGACAAATAAGCATTTATTAACTTTTAATAAACATTCTCGAATTTTTAACTAGAGGAGAACTATATTGTGCGACCGTCCTAGGTTCACTATCGAGTAGCAGTGAAATAATATTAACTCTTTAATATTTCATCTCTATGATATTCCACAGACCATGGGTAATCGCTTAACAGCAAGCCATGTCCCCTAGTCGATAATGAAGTGGGAAAACATATGAACCTGTTAAAATATACTTCGAGCATGTCATCTCATTCCTTATGATATTTATATTTCAAATCGAGTCTGGGATCATTGTAAGGCCAAATCCTTATACTCGATATATCTTTAAACTCTATCTTGTGGATTTGATATCTCTAAGATATTGACTGTTTTGGCCAAAGACTTTATCAATATAAATAATATTTACAAATAACAATGTTCCTTATTACACTAGAAAAATGTAAAACTTTATCTAATAAAATTAAATGTCTTGATGGCATAGGAAGTTGATATGTCCCTACTGTTGAGTTCCTAATTAGGTCCCAAGAATCATCCAAAACAAGCAAGAAATCGCATGAATACATCAAGGAATAATGGCGGAAACAAATACTCACAATGATTGGATTTGATGCATCAAAGAACACAAGTCTTTTTCGTTTCTCCTAGGCTCGGCAATGGCTTCCAAGTGCAGTGAGCTGTGCGGTTTTGATGGCTGAAGCACCTCCAAGATTCGGCCATGGTCATCACCATTGAAGCTCCAAGCTTCAAGCTTTTCCATGCTCACAAATTCGTTTCCCTATCACCATAATATAACCCTAGAGTGTGCTAGCACTTGTTCTTCTTCATTTTGTTTGATCAAACCAGAAAAATGATGAAGAAATTCGGTCTTGACCGTGAGAGAGAGAGAGACAATTTTTTGCTCCAAAAGAAACCCTAAAAACGTATAAGATAGAGAGAAAAACGTGAATGTAGTTCAAAGAGAGAGAGAGAATAAAAGCTTTTATATATGTTTTATTTTATATCATTACCAAGTAAATAAAAAACATATATTAAACTTTAATTCAAAAGTCAAAAGCAAAAAGCAAATAATGCTTTTTCAATCACTTCACATCACTATTCACATCACATCTCTTCACTTTATTAAAGTGACAACATGTCATATCACATCACTCAAAGTGACAAGTGATTTGACGATTGATGCGACTAGTGATTTGACGCTTGATGTGACTTGCGTGTCGCGCTCGAATTCAAAATGCGAATGCGCTCGCAATCAATCTCGGGCTCGGGTTCGCTAATTCCAAATTAACGAATTTTCCGTCGCGTCGTAATTAAATGATTACGCCTAGCGAATTCACTATTCACGTCGCTAACGAATTAATTCTAAATTAATTCGTTCGCCCGAATTAAAATCTAATTTCAATTCCGCGTCGAAATCTAATTTCATATAATATATCGAATATATTATTTTTACCGATTAATTCCAAATTAATCGTTCTCTCTCTTTAAACGATATTTTATCCCAGATAAAATATCTCCGTAATTAATCCCAGATTAATTTTCTCTCTCTAGAAATTATTAATCTCTCTCTCTACTAATTAATCCCAGATTAATCATAGTGCGAGTCATACATCATCGGTGAATCTTTGGGAAGCGACCCATGAGATCTCCGGATATGTGGTAGCAAATACGGTCGTCGGACTATCCGAACACGTAAGTACCTCGTACTACGTTATACCGATTTACAAGACAAGGTTGGCTTCTAGCAAAGCGCCATGCCTACCCAATTCTCCAGAAATATTCTTACAGGAATATATAGATCTTTATCAAGCGTAGTATACCGTAGTATTGTCTATATCGGTCCAGTATCGGATAGTCACGTGCTAGGGCTGGGGCTGGATAAGTGTCTGCCCCGTCCGAAGCACATGTCGGATGTCTGGTAACTAGTCTCTATAATCAGATATTCATGACCTGGTCATAATATCATGATTGGATGCGCATCACTCAAGAGCACTAGTACCGTATCCTGCGTGACATCATCTCCACTATGACTGAAATGATATTTCCGTCTTGACATCACACCCAATACACTACGACTCTCTGATAAACCCAGAAGTGGTGTACGCAGAACGGTTAAAGCCCTGTACCACCAAGACCAAAGTCTACGAATCGATTAGTCGTAATTAGCGGTGCAAGTCTCAGGTTAAGACCAAATACACCTACTCTGATGCCGGACTCCCATAGACACATAGTCATAATACCAATGGGATTCCGATGGGTCTATCCAGAGCGAAGCTGTTTCCCGTACCATCGGTGAAACACAACCTCCTATCGCACTTGCGTAAGTATCCAATACTTAAATATATGAGAACTATGCCGTTGTGCCCTCACAACGCGCACAAGTGCAATACTAGCCTATTCCGCATTATCGATGTCCTGTCTCGATAATACTACGACTAGGGATATTTAATGATTTATCCTACGTGGACTGATACTGTCTCATATCATTCTCCGTCCAGGAACAAATCATAGGGACCTCTCATCAATATATCTAAGGTGATCTAATCACAAATGATAAGAGTGCAATCTTCCTTTGTCACATAGTTAATTTGTACAACAACACCATGATCTGTACAAATAGTGACGCTATGGGTCATATTATCCAACACCTACGCTGCTTGCAGAGAAAAGCTCTTCATTCCTAACTTTAAGGACCATTTCTCATTCCTTACGCAACCTCTTAATCTTTAGAATATATGAAGACATACAAATATGTGAAGTAGCAGCAGAATCTAAAATCCATGAATGAGATATGAAACTTATTCCAAGATTCATTTCAATAACAAAGAATGAGGACGTACTTTCTTTTTACTTCTTCAAGCTCCCAAGGTACTAAAGACAATCCTCTTCCAAGGTCACTTCTTCTTGCAATAGAAGCATTCATTTTGGGCCTTCTTTTTCTCATTTCTTCGATAGCCTCCAGTGAGCTTAGATTTTTGGAGGCTTGTTTCTTGCCCTTTCCTTTTTCTTGCCTTGTGAGGACCCGAGAAGTAAGAAACAAACCCTTTATCATTCCTTCAACCTCAAGATGTTTTTCGTTTCTCATAAGTCTTTAATGAGCCATGAAGCTCTCTAATGACCTAGTTGATCTAATCAACTTTTTTATGTTGAAGTTGGAAATGAAGCCTTGAAGGCAGGAGTCAAAGACTGTAGGATCAAACCCACCTTAACTTTGATGTTAGTACTAGGTCAATTTTGTTCATTTGATCAATCAAATTGATCATTTGAAGCAAATATCGGAGACTAGAGTCCCATCATTCATCTTTATCTTGAGGAATAAATTACGAGTTACATTGTATCTAGAAGTTTACTACTTCACCGTACAAATATTGTAGGTGTTCCATGATTTCAACTGAAGAAGTCAACCTATATCTCCACTCTGTTTCTGCCTCTCAAGCCGTACTGTGACCCAATCCATGTCTTTCCTCCTTTCCAACTTTTTCCTGTCAATTTCTTTATCTTTTCCAACGGCTCCCTCCTCATCTCCCCTATCCCATTTTTCTGCTTTCCTTTGTATTTTTCTCCACCCCCCATTCTCTTTCATTCCCCATGTCTTTCCACCGTGTGCATCTTTTTTCAAATAACTGCTCATATATTTCAAAGTTGAGCTTGATGAGCGGAAAATATATCAATATTTACCGCCCCTTTTACTTAATATTTTGTTTAGTTTCTCGGGTTTGATGAACGTTTTGATATGTTTTATTTTATTTTGCAGATAAATAATATCGGGACTCAATGAAATCATTTAGGACGAAATGTGGATCAAATAAGGGCAATTATTGGACTTGATATATTAATTTTGGAGATTGGAAACTTGAAAGGGCGTTTTTGACGAAGTGCAGTTTTGGAAATTCCAGTTTTGCGCATCTGTCGTATTTTGGGCATAACTGTTTACTCAGATATCGGATTGAGCTGATTCAAGTTCCAGATTAAAGAAGACTCAAAGATCTACAACTTTGAAAGAGAAAATATTTTCAAATTCTGATGATTTCATGACCGAAATTGATGAACCATCCAGAAGTGTGTGGAGTGTAATTATTAAAAGTCATTATCAATCATTTTCAAAGCAAAATATTAATTAATAAATAATTAATAAAAATTATCAAATCACCACCAAACAAGATAAGCAATTAGTGGAGCAATTATGGATTTGGTGGAGTAATTAGTGGAGAAATTAATAATGGATTTGTGGAGAAATTGATTGATGATTTGATGGTGGCAAAATTTTGCCTATAAATACCAAGCCATTTCATTTGTAAAATTCATACTTTCTTCTTTGAAATCCTTAATGAAAAAATAAAAAGATTGTATCTAGTTTGTTTATTTTTAGTTTTCAGTAATTAATTTTCACTTTCGCACTTTCTTTTCTTTACTTTTCAGTTTTACTTTCCGTAATTTACTTTTACGCATAACACTTTCCTTTCTTTACTTTTTCAGTTTTTATTTTTCAACCATGAGGAGGTAACTTCCCTCTGCCGAGGTGAAAGGTAATTCTTTTACTGTTACTATCTTAGATTAATCTCCCTTAGACACAACATATTCACTATTCTAAAATTTGACTTAAAAAGGAATACCGCTATATTGGTCGGTGGGCTATTTAATTTAAACTGTTAAACCTGACTAAGCAAGGATACCGCCAGATTGGTCGGTTGGTAATTTAATTTGGTTCCGCCTTTATGGCTGGTTATTTCTTTATCGCCTACATGGCAGGTTCATGGACAAATTTTACCGCCTTTATGGCTGGTCGGACTTAACTTGACTTAATCAGGGTACCGCCTATATGGTCGGTTGGTTTTAATCTCACAAGTGATTATGTTATACTAAGGGAGATATCTAAGTTAGTAATTAGTAAAAGTAATTCCTTTTATCTTGGCAGTTTATTTTCATTTACTTTCCCGCTTTTACTTTCTCGCAGTTACTTTTTAGCATTTTTATTTTATGTCTTTTAAGTTTTCATTAGCCATAGCTATGTATTGTAACTAAGTTAGTATCTAGGGTTGTGATGAATTTCAATATAACCGGTTTATAAGGGGTTGGGTTAGATTATAGGTTGGGTAATTTAAAGATTTATTTATTGAGTCTTAATCTTAATGCTTTTTATTAACTGGCCATTAATAAAATTGATTAGGTAAACTTAAAATGAACTAGACATAGGGATTTTAAGTTTAAGACCTTAGACTCAATAACCCACGATCTTCCTTGAGGATAGATAACCCTTTTAATAGATTTCCTTACAGGATAGGAATATACCTGTCGGGCGGGGGTAGCCATAATTGGAACTTAATCTTAATGAATCTAGGTAATTTGGTTGACATAGACATATGGTTCAATTGGATTATACTAGGTATTTGAAATTGACCATCGGAAGAGGCTTTTACATAAATTAGTGTTCCAGGTTAATAAATCAATATATTACCCAACTTTAAGATAACCACTTCATCTTCTAAATAATATTGGAATTAATCACAACCCTGGATAGTTTTTATAAATTTGGATTTTTCTCAACCTACTTTTAAGCAATTTTATTTACTTGTTTTAAATTTAGAATCATCGTCATTTCAAATCAATCAATCAAACAACCTGTTAGATACTGGTAATCAGTTGGCCCCATAAATTAATAACAAAAAGGTTTTAAGTCCTCGTGGGATCGATACTTTTTATACTACTTGAACGATACGTGCGCTTGCGTTATACGTGTGTGATTACGCCGGTCAAGTTTTTGGCGCCGTTGCCGGGGACTTATTTATCTTTCATTATTAGTTTACGGGTTAGTTTCGTTACTTGTATCTATTTTTCTTTTTACTTATTGTTTTTGTTTTCTTGTGTTTTCAGGTTCTCAGACATTTAATGAGACGAGCCAGAAGCTTTGAAATCCATCCGCTTGACCTGAGATTGAAAGAACCATCAGACAGTTGAGAAGGGAAAGGCGAGAAGGCCAAGAAGCAATTGTTAACATGGAACCTGAACCTTTGGAGGTTGCACCACCAATTCCCATTCGAGACAGAACCATTCCGGTGGTAGATGGCCTCACTTCCTGTATTGTACTTCCTCCCTTACCAGCAAATGCAGGAGATATCAAAACTTGCATTCAGATGATTCAGCAGTCAGTTCATTGGGGGGAATGCAACTGAAGATCCTAATGCCCACATCAGCAACTTCCTGGAAGTTTGTGGCACTTTCAATTACAACGAGGAGCATCAGAAGAAGCAATGAGACTGCGGGTTTTTCCATACTCCTTGAAAGACAGAGCAAAGGCCTGGCTACATTCACTATCAGCTGGTTCCATCACAACATGGAACACTCTAGCCACCAAATTCCTTGCAAAATACTTTCCACCAGCCAGAACTGCAAAGTTGAGGAATGACATCACATCCTTTGTGCAGCAAGATTCAGAATCCTGTACGAAGCTTGGGAAAGATACAAAGATCTGCTCCGGAAATGTCCTCACCATGAGATTCCAAAATGGCTTCAAGTCCAAACTTTCTATAATGGACTTTCTGGATTGATGAGAACCACTATTGATGCTGCTGCTGGAGGAGCTTTGATGTCAAAAGGAGAAGATCAAGCCTGGGACCTAATCGAAGAGATGGCCAATAACAATTCCTTGTGGCCAACAGAAAGGAGCTTGATTCAAAGAATTGCAGGAATTTATGAAGTTGGAGCCAACACAGCAGTTAGTGCCAAACTGGACCAGATATGCAAATTCATGGAGACTCTCAACACTCAAAGCAATATTGGAGCAACAAGTTCAACATATGGAGGAGCACCAGAGCCAACTCAACCTGAAGAAACGGTGAATTATGTCAACAATTTCAACAGACAGGGAAACAATCCATATTCCAACACCTACAACCCAGGGTGGAGGAATCATCCCAATTTTTCATGGAGCAACAATTCTGGACAAAGGAACAATCCACCACCAGGATTTCAGCAACAGAACAATCCACCACCTGTATTCCAGCAACATAACAAAGGCCAGGAGCATGAAAAAGAACCAGTAATGGCAGAAGTGCTGGCTCAGTTAAAAAAATACGATGCTATGATTCAGAACCAATCAGCTTCTATCAAAGCACTGGAAAATCAGATTGGACAACTGGCCAATGCTCAGAGTTACAGACCACCAGGAAATCTTCCCAGCAACACAGAACCGAATCCAAGGAACCGAGGGAAGGAGAGCAATGTCAAGCCACCACCTTGAAAAGTGGTACTGAAATCAACAAAGATGTTGGAATCAAGGCAACCATTGAAGATGTTCCAAAAGAAGCAGAGCAACAGATGGAGGAAAAAGAAGCAAAGGAAAAAGAACAGATTACTCCACCTCCACCTTTTCCTCAGCGTCTTCAGAAAAACAAACTGGACAAGCAGTTTGCTCGATTCCTGGAAGTATTCAAAAAGCTGCACATCAACATCCCATTTGCAGAAGCCTTGGAACAAATGCCCAGCTATGTCAAATTCATGAAAGATATTCTTTCACGAAAACGAAGATTGGGAGATTACGAGACAGTAGCATTGACGGAAGAATGCAGTGCCATCATTCAGAGGAAACTACCCCAGAAGTTGAAAGATCCTGGCAGTTTCACAGTCCCGTGCACCATTGGAGAACATTACATCGGTAAGGCTTTATGTGATTTAGGTGCTAGTGTTAACTTGATGCCTTTTTCTATTTACAGGAAACTACAGATTGGAGAAGCAATGCCTACCTCTGTCTCTTTGCAACTTGCCGATCGGACGCTCGCATTTCCAAGAGGAGTGGTTGAAGATGTGTGGGTGAAAGTTGACAAACTCATTCTCCCAGCTGATTTCATTATCCTTGACATGGAAGAAGACAAAGATGTTCCTATCATTCTTGGGAGACCATTCTTGGCTACAGGGAGAACTGTGATTGACGTACAAAAAGGAGAACTAACCATGAAAGTTCAGGACCAAGAAGTTACTTTCAATGTTTTCAAAGCCATGAAATTCCCGAGCGATGAAAAGGAAGAAGAATGTTTCAGAATTGATGTTGTTGATAGTATCATTCAAGATACTGATACAATTCCCACAGACAAACTTGAAGCTTGCATCACCAACATGTCTGACAGTGAGCTTGATGCTGAAATTATGGAATGTATCAACTATCTTGACAAGCCGTTTCGTTTCAAAGTGACACAACCAATTGAAAGTTTGGAACTTCCAAAGACAGACCGGATCAAACCCTCGATTGAAGAACCACCGCAGCTGGAGCTGAAGTTACTCCCGAGCCATCTCAGGTATGCATTTCTTGGAAACTCTTCTGAATTACCTGTTATAATTTCTTCGTCGCTAACATTGGAACAGGAAGAAAAGTTGCTGAGAGTATTGCGAGAGCACAAGAAAGCCATTGGTTGGACTATAGCAGACATTCGAGGCATTAGTCCATCATTTTGCATGCACAAAATCTTGATGAACGATGAGTACAAACCCACTGTGGAGCATCAACGGAGACTCAATCCAATCATGAAGGAAGTCGTGAAGAAAGAAATCATCAAATGGTTGGATGCTGGCATCATTTATCCCATTTCAGACAGCAGTTGGGTGAGTCCTATGCAATGTGTGCCGAAGAAAGGAGGAATTACTGTGATCACCAATGAAAAGAACGAGTTAATTCCGACAAGAACGGTGACTGGATGGAGAGTGATGGATGGAGAGTATGCTGGACTACCGTAAGCTGAACAAAGCCACCAGAAAGGACCATTTTCCGCTGCCATTCATTGACCAGATGTTAGACAGATTGGCGGGACATGAGTTCTATTGCTTTTTGGATGGATATTCAGGATACAATCAGATTGCCATTGCACCAGAGGATCAGGAGAAAACCACATTTACATGTCCTTATGGTACTTTTGCTTTCCGCAGGATGCCATTTGGACTATGTAATGCCCCTGCCACATTTCAGCGTTGCATGATGGCCATCTTCTCAGATATATGTGCAGAGCAGAGTATGGAGGTTTTCATGGATGACTTTTCTGTATTTGGAGATTCATTTGATCATTGTTTGCAAAATCTTGAACATGTATTACAAAGGTGTGAAGACACGAACTTGGTACTCAACTGGGAGAAATGCCACTTTATGGTACAGGAAGGCATTGTTCTTGGACACCGGATCTCACAAAAGGGAATCGAGGTAGACAAAGCAAAGATCGAGACAATTGAAAAACTACCTCCTCCAACATCTGTCAAAGGCATTCGGAGTTTTCTTGGACATGCAGGTTTTTACAGGAGATTTATCAAAGACTTTTCCAAAATTGCAAAACCTCTTTGCAACCTTCTGGAAAAGGATGTGCCTTTCAACTTCACCAAAGAATGCCAGGAAGCCTTCGAGATCTTGAAACAGAAGCTGGTTTCTGCCCCCATCATTGTAACACCAGACTGGACCCTTCCATTTGAAGTAATGTGTGATGCTAGTGATTTTGCTGTAGGTGCAGTTTTGGGACAACGCAAAGCAAAGATTTTCCACACCATTTACTACTCCAGCAGAACTCTAAATGAAGCTCAACTCAACTACACAACCACTGAAAAGGAGTTGCTTGCAGTTGTGTTCGCTTTTGACAAATTCCGTTCTTATCTGTTGGGTCCCAAGGTGGTAGTCTACACAGATCATTCAGCAATCAAATATCTGATCGCGAAGAAAGATGCCAAACCCAGATTGATCCGTTGGATACTTCTTCTGCAAGAATTTGACGTGGAGATTCGAGACAGGAAAGGAACAGAGAACCAGGTGGCAGATCACTTATCGAGGATCGAGAATGGAGAAACAGCTGGCAAAGAACTGTCAATCAAAGAAACTTTTCCAGATGAACAGCTGTTTGCCATGAAACAACAAGATACCCCTTGGTATGCTGACTATGTCAACTACATTGTGTCAGGAAAATGGCCGTTGGAATGGACAACTCAACAACGGAAGAAATTCTTCAAAGAAGTCAAGCACTATATCTGGGATGAGCCGTACCTGTTCAAACGGTGTGCTGATCAATTATTGAGACGGTGTGTTCCACAGGAGGAGGTCAACAGTGTTTTGCAGCACTGTCATTCATCACCATATGGCGGACACTTCAGCGGAAACAAAACTGCAGCAAAAGTCCTTCAATCAGGTTTGTTCTGGCCTACACTTTTTAAAGATGCTTATCTTTTTGCTTTTCAATGTGACAGGTGCCAGAGAATGGGGAATATTTCGAGAAGAAACGAAGGACCATTGCAAAACATTCTGGAAGTTGAGATATTTGATGTGTGGGGTATTGATTTCATGGGACCCTTTGTTCCATCATTCGGAAACCTGTACATCTTGGTTGCTGTAGACTACGTCTCCAAATGGGTTGAAGCAATTGCACTGCCATCCAATGATTCAAAAGTGGTGATCAAATTCCTGAAAAAGAACATTTTCACTCGGTTTGGAACACCTCGAGCAATCATCAGCGATGGTGGCTCTCATTTCTGCAACAAATACTTTGATGCACTTCTATCCAAATACGGAGTTACTCACAAGGTTGCCACAGCCTACCATCCACAGTCAAATGGACAGGTTGAAGTTTCAAACAGAGAAATCAAAAGAATCTTGGAAAGAACCGTTGGATCAACAAGGAGGGACTGGTCTACAAAACTGGACGATGCATTATGGGCCTACCGTACAGCTTACAAGACACCCATTGGTATGTCACCATATCGATTGGTGTTTGGGAAAGCATGCCATCTGCCAGTTGAGCTTGAACACAAGGCGTACTGGGCACTGAAGAAGTTGAATTTTGATCCACAAGCTGCAGGAGAGAAAAGACTTCACCAACTCAATGAATTGGAGGAATTTCGCCTACAGGCTTATGAGAATGCCAGACTGTACAAAGAAAAGACCAAGAGATGGCATGACCGAAAAATAGTGCACAGACAGTTGGAACCAAGGCAACAGGTGTTGTTGTACAACTCGAGGTTGAAACTTTTCCCTGGAAAGTTGAAATCAAGGTGGTCAGGTCCATTTGTGATCACTCAGGTTTTACCACATGGAGCTGTTGAGTTACTGGATCCCAATACCAACAACACATTCAAAGTTAACAGTCAGCGGGTTAAGCATTATTGGGGAGAACCGTTGGAGCGTCAAAAAGAAAGTGTCACACTTTCAGATCCAGCCTAAACGTTCGAAAAGTCACGTCTAGCTGACGACTTTAAACTTAGCGCTCGCAGGGAGGCAACCCATGCAATTTGTGTATATATTGTGATTTTGTGTGATTTAATTTTGTGTGTTTAGTTTTTGCAGATTAAGATGGAAGAAGCTCTCGTAAATCTTCACAAGCAATTTCCTTCTCTCCCTCAAAAATCTCTGATGAAAGTTTACAAAGCTCGCTTGGAACGGATGAGACTATTGATGATCAAAGGTATTCCTACTGATATTTGTTGGGTAATCGAAGCACGATTCGTTTAGCAGGTGAGTATTCTGAGTCTTGTAATTCTTATTTACCTGGATTTGGAAGAAGCACCTATGCAAAGAAACGTAGAGCTAAGCAAATGGGTGTTTGTTTCAAATGTGCACGTTGGAATTGTAATACTCGTTGTCGTTCTTTAGGAATGGTGTCTGATAATCGCGAAGACAAAATTAAATTCATTAGGGATGGCTTGAGTAAGGAGTCTTTAGATGATCTATCTTCGACTCTTGAGACGCATCCCAGTGGATATGTTCATATGCCATTCGCAAATTACATACACAATTCCAAAAGAAAGACAACAGTTAAGTCTTGGGAATCTGACTCAAAAAGACCCTGTTTGCCAATTTATAAGAAAATTGGATGGGAAGCTTGTCCCTGACGCATAGATGTCAATCAAGCTGTAATTTTCTGTACATATTATATCTCTTTGTCTTTTCCTAATAATTGTGATTTGTTTTGTTGTTTTCTTTTATTTCTCCGACAGGATCCAGACCTTTTTTACTATCACGATCTATTTTACTATTGTTCTACTAATCGTCCTTTGGAAGATACTTGTGCTATTTTTACTCACCCCTTTTCAGGTATTATAAATTCAACTCATCATTGCACTTTGAAGTCATCCAGAGTTAAGAAAGAAAAACATAAAAATGGAAGCCACTTCAAGAAGACGAGTTGAAAACATTTGTGTGTTTTTTGTAGTAGTAGTGTTGGTACTAAACCACAATACATAGAAGCAGCACAGGAATTGGGTCGAGTCTTAGCTGCAAGGAATATGCACTTAATATATGGCGGAGGCAATCTTGGACTAATGGGGATCGTTTCAAAGGCCGTACAGGAAGGAGGCAGTCATGTCTTTTGGGAATCATCCCAAAACCTTGGCAGAGGCAAATCTTATTGACCATCAAACGGAGAGGAACTGATCGTGCCAGGTATGTCTGAACGACTGGTAGAAATGATTAACCGTGCTGATGCTTTTATTGCTTTGCCAGGTGGCTTGGGTACATTGGAAGAAATTTTATTGTACTATCTTGGGCGAACCTGAACATACACCAGAAACCAATTGGGCTGTACAATGTTGATGGATTTTATGATTTTCTTTGTGTGTTTCTTGATGATGCACGGAGGAATGGGTTCATATCAAAACCTTTAAAGAACTTCTATTTACTGCCAGAACGCTCCGGATCTAATTGACCAACTCATAGCCTATGAACCACAAATTGACCCTATCATTTCAAAGATAAATTGGTCTGGGGACGATCGTGGTAAGAGACGTCGGGATTAATCTGGATCTTAACCTTTAAATTCCTGTAGAATTTCAGTTAACCAGGTATTATCGTCTAAACTCTTCTTTCTACTGTTTAAGACATTGGGGACAATGTCTCATTTAGGTTTGGGGGAGGGAATTAGCTGATTATATCTTGTTTTTAGTTGTATGTTGTTTTTATTTTTAGTTCAAAATTTTTCGAAAAATACAAAAAAATTGAAAATTTTCAAAAATTACAAAAATATTTTGCATTTTTGTGTTTTTATTTTGACTAAAAAGGTGAAATTGGTAAGAGATAGCCGAGTAAGGAGTTTCCACTCCTGAGACGTATCTCAAACCTATTTCGAAACAAGTTAATTTTGTTTATTTCCTTTTGAATTATTTAATTTGTGAATTCTCCATAAATCTGACTAAAATGGATCTTCATATGCTCAGTTGGCAGGTATTATCAACATACATGGTAACATACGGACATGAGCTAGCTAAAATTGAAAATTTGTAATATTCAGTGCTATAGTTTAATTGGAGGAAGCATCTCAAAAAAGTGATGGAGTAAAAAAAAAAAAAAAAAAACGTCTGAGATCCGAGTTATTAAGTCTGTAAGGGTGTTTTAACACCCAGTGCCCTAAAACCAACTGGTTGGGAGTCACTGGCCCAAAGCTCGCTACATGGATCAAGGATGTTGCAAAAATATTTATATCTAATGTCTGGGTAATTAAGTCCGTAGGGGTGTCTTAACACCTGGTGCCCTAAAGCCAACTGGTTTGGGAGCCACCGACCCAAAGCTCGCTACATAGACAGAAGATATTGTATATAAAAAAATATAAAAAAAAGAAAAAAAAAATGAGAAAAATCAGAAAAAAAAAAAAAAAAAAATTTACTCCATTACTATAAAAAGGTGTGAAATCTAATAGAACCTTAGGACAAAAATATTATTCTCTTATCAATTGCACTTGTGACTGTTGTGGGCAAAAATGAGTTGATTAATATTTTGCTGGCTGTGTATATGGAGAATGGTAAATATAATCGGAGAATTTACTTATTCGGTAGTTTAGAAAGAAACAAAACAACTAGTAACTTGGAGTAGAAGTTTCACTTGATTAGTCATTACTTCTTTATTCTCTTTTCTCTTGTCTTTTTGCTTTTGTGTGCATTAGTTTTAACTAACTTTTTACTTTTGTAAAACGTTTGTGGGTATCGTTGCTGTAAACCCTCACGAGACTACAACTCGTCCACTAGGGACACCTAGGGGTTTAAAGGCTTGTTGCATACGCTAAATGCAACCGTGATCCCTACGAAAGTGGCTTAGTTTAATTTTAATTTTATTTTGTTGTTTTGCTCGAGGACTAGCAAAATGTTAGGTTTGGGGGTGTGATGAGCGGAAAATATATCAATATTTACCGCCCCTTTTACTTAATATTTTGTTTAGTTTCTCGGTTTGATGAACGTTTTGATATGTTTTATTTTATTTTGCAGATAAAATAATATCGGGACTCAATGAAATCATTTAGGACGAAATGTGGATCAAATAAGGGCAATTATTGGACTTGATATATTAATTTTGGAGATTGGAAACTTGAAAGGGCGTTTTTGACGAAGTGCAGTTTTGGAAATTCCAGTTTTGCGCATCTGTCGTATTTGGGCATAACTTTTACTCAGATATCGGATTGAGCTGATTCAAGTTCCAGATTAAAGAAGACTCAAAGATCTACAACTTTGAAAGAGAAAATATTTTCAAATTCTGATGATTTCATGACCGAAATTGATGAACCATCCAGAAGTGTGTGGAGTGTAATTATTAAAAGTCATTATCAATCATTTTCAAAGCAAAATATTAATTAATAAATAATTAATAAAAATTATCAAATCACCACCAAACAAGATAAGCAATTAGTGGAGCAATTATGGATTTGGTGGAGTAATTAGTGGAGAAATTAATAATGGATTTGGTGGAGAATTGATTGATGATTTGATGGTGGCAAAATTTTGCCTATAAATACCAAGCCATTTCATTTGTAAAATTCATACTTTCTTCTTTGAAATCCTTAATGAAAAATAAAAAGATTGTATCTAGTTTGTTTATTTTTAGTTTTCAGTAATTAATTTTCACTTTCGCACTTTCTTTTCTTTACTTTTCAGTTTTACTTTCCGTAATTTACTTTTACGCATAACACTTTCCTTTCTTTACTTTTTCAGTTTTTATTTTTCAACCATGAGGAGGTAACTTCCCTCTGCCGAGGTGAAAGGTAATTCTTTTACTGTTACTATCTTAGATTAATCTCCCTTAGACACAACATATTCACTATTCTAAATTTGACTTAAAAAGGAATACCGCTATATTGGTCGGTGGGCTATTTAATTTAAACTGTTAAACCTGACTAAGCAAGGATACCGCCAGATTGGTCGGTTGGTAATTTAATTTTGGTTCCGCCTTTATGGCTGGTTATTTCTTTATCGCCTACATGGCAGGTTCATGGACAAATTTTACCGCCTTTATGGCTGGTCGGACTTAACTTGACTTAATCAGGGTACCGCCTATATGGTCGGTTGGTTTTAATCTCACAAGTGATTATGTTATACTAAGGGAGATATCTAAGTTAGTAATTAGTAAAAGTAATTCCTTTTATCTTGGCAGTTTATTTTCATTTACTTTCCCGCTTTTACTTTCTCGCAGTTACTTTTTAGCATTTTTATTTTATGTCTTTTAAGTTTTCATTAGCCATAGCTATGTATTGTAACTAAGTTAGTATCTAGGGTTGTGATGAATTTCAATATAACCGGTTTATAAGGGGTTAGATTATAGGTTGGGTAATTTAAAGATTTATTTATTGAGTCTTAATCTTAATGCTTTTTATTAACTGGCCATTAATAAAATTGATTAGGTAAACTTAAAATGAACTAGACATAGGGATTTTAAGTTTAAGACCTTAGACTCAATAACCCACGATCTTCCTTGAGGATAGATAACCCTTTTAATAGATTTCCTTACAGGATAGGAATATACCCTGGCGGGGCGGGGGTAGCCATAATTGGAACTTAATCTTAATGAATCTAGGTAATTGGTTGACATAGACATATGGTTCAATTGGATTATACTAGGTATTTGAAATTGACCATCGGAAGAGGCTTTTACATAAATTAGTGTTCCAGGTTAATAAATCAATATATTACCCAACTTTAAGATAACCACTTCATCTTCTAAATAATATTGGAATTAATCACAACCCTGGATAGTTTTTATATAATTTGGATTTTTCTCAACCTACTTTTAAGCAATTTTATTTACTTGTTTTAAATTTAGAATCATCGTCATTTCAAATCAATCAATAAAAAAACGTGTTAGATACAGGTAATCAGTTGGCTCCATAAATTAATAACAAAAAGGCTTTAAGTCCTCTTGGGATTGATACTTTTTATACTACTTGAATGATACGTGCGCTTGCGTTATACGTGTGTGATTACGCCGGTCAGAGCTCATAGAGGCTTTGATGTAGCTTTTTACCTTAATCTCATCATCTTTCCACTTATAATAAGTGTCGGCCTCTTCAGCAGAGGTATCATGGTGGGTGGACCTCCAATTCCAAAACATATATCCAATATATTTCCTAACCTTTTCCTCTGAATCAACTAAGCCTTGGCTTTGGCTCAACAAGCTTAATGATTCCAGTTAAGCGTGACCCATTGACAGTGGGAAAGCTTCGTAATCTACGTCGATGTACAGAAGTGACATTGACTTTGGCCAATAAGTCACAACTGCCCAAGACATGCGATATATAACAAAGCTTTCGTGGTTCAAACACATCTGCGATGGACAATGATCTTGACTTTGGCCAACAAATCAAAGTCAATCTTGGATATTCAGAGAGAACCACTCAATAGAAGGAAAACACTTAATATTAAATTGAGGGTTTTTCGCGTAAATTGGCAACCAATTTCTTACATTTGATTAGGTCTCATCATACACCCTTAAACATGCATTCTAAAAGCATAATAAGGCGCGATAAATTAATAATGATATGCAGATGAATATATAATACAATTTGTTCCTAGAACAAATCACTATCTTTTTCCTCTCTCCCGCTAGCACTTTACGTTCTTCTACCCAATTACATAATACATAAAGAAACCTCATTTGCATTGAGGGAAATTGCTGAGAAGAGAAATACAAAGAGAATATAAGGTGAAAGGCTGGACACGCATGTCCAATTTAAAATAAGTACCATACTTACAATAATTTCCAAAATTGCCCCCACCCATCTAATATCCATCCGATATACATTATTCATACAAATACATCCAAGTATTCACACAAAGCATGTTGTCAATCAATCTAATCCAATTAATTAATCTTTGATTAATGACCATTCAATGTTCATACAACGATTTGATTTGCACGAGTCCAACACGATTAAGAATAAATACTCAAAGTAAGTATTCTTGAATTATATCGAACTACAATTTTAAATCCAATTCAAATTATATCCAATACTAATTCATGTTTAATTCCAAATTAAACAATTACACTTTTAATAGTTGACCGGCGTAATCACACGCGTATAACGCAAGCGCACGTATCGTTCAAGTAGTATAAAAATATCGATCCCACGAGGACTTAATTCCTATTGTTGTTATTAATTATTGATACTATTTATTTACAAGTATCTAATTAAGGGAGAGAGAATGATTACTTTTGGTTGGTTGAATGTGGATTTCCTTAAATAAAATAAATAAAATAAACAAAAGAAAATACTAAGAAAATTAAATAAAAGACACAAAGATATAGGGTTGTGATTCCACAAAATATTATCCTAAAGATGAATTGATTCTTTTATATATGTGTAATAAGTCAGTTTGCTAACCTGGAACACGAAGATTTGCAAAAGCCTCTGTCGATGGTCAGACGCAAATACCCAAATAACCCAATTAATCATATATCTATGTTAACCAAGTTACCTGAATTCATTAAGTTCAAGTTCCAAAAGTGGCTACCCCCGCCCGACAGGTATATGTCTATCCTGTAAGAAATTCTATTAAAGGGTTATCTATCCTCAAGGAAGATCATGAGCTATTGAATTTAAGGCTGAAACCTAAAATCTATTCGTCAAGTTCATTTTAAGTTTACCAAATCAATCTTATTAATGGCCAATTAACAAGAAGCATTAAACTTAAGACTCAATAAACAAACTAAAGAATTACCCATAAAAAGAAAATCAATTATTAAGTGTGTGGATATTATGTTTTATCACTTCCCTGGAATAAAAATAAAATGCTGGGGTTGGGGATCCACCTTTATTATGTCTAATTTAGAAATCTCTCTTACTATAATATAGAATTTATCAGTGATATTACCAACCAGCCATATATGCGGTATCCTCATTAAGTCAGATTTTAATTAAGTCAGACCGACCATAAAGGCGGTATCATTATTTGTCCATAAACCAGCCATATAGGCGGTAATCATCTGTCAAATAAAGACCAACCACATAGGCGGTGTCACATTATGTTAAATAAATAAAACCAGTCATTGAGTCGGTATAACCTTTTATGTTAAATTATAATTTCCATATTATAATTAATGGAGATTAATCTGAACTAAAATAATAAAAGCTTCACCCTCCCCCCAGCGGAAAATTTAACTACTAAACATAAAAGAAAAGAAAAGAAAAGAAAAGAAACTACTACTATTACTGAAAATAAAAATACATAATTTAAATTAAAAAAAAATAAACAAACAAGATGCAATCATTAAATTCCTTACAAAAACCTAAGGAAAACATGAGAATTACAAATGAAATGGCTTGGTAATTATAGGAAAATCTAAAGGCTTCCACCAATTGCTCTACCAATTGCTCCACCAAACACTCCACAAAATCCTTCACCAAACACTCCACCAAACATGCCACAAGACACTCCACAAAATACTCCACCAAACATGCAAGCATGTTTTGTGGAAGTTTGACAATTGTAAATTGTCATTTTCCATTTTTTTATTTTTTGATAATGACTTTAGTAATTACACAAACCACATTGGATTATTTGTTAATTTCGGTCTTGAAAACATCAGAATTCGAAAATATTTAAAATTTAAAAGTTGTATATCTTTGAGTCTTATTTAATCTGCAACTTGAATCATCTCAATCGGATATTGGATGTAAAAGTTATGACGAAAATATCAAACTTGCGTAAAATTGGAATTTAGGACTGTACTTCGTGACGCGTATAGTAAATTTTCATTTTTGACCCTTTTTCCTCCAGATTTCATCGTTTTAGCCCCGAGTTGATTCCATTAAGTCCCAATATTATTTTTATCTGCAAAATAAACAAAAACACATCAAAACGTTCATAAAACTCGAGAAACTATACAAAATATTAGGTTAAATGAGTGGGAAATAGTTATTTAATTACCACTAATCAATAATGCCTTTTTAGACTTGGATTCCAAATCCAATCCAAATTAGCATCCAATGCCAATTCAATTAAATTCCAATGGGCTACCAATTAATTCTTTAGGCATGGGCTTTGGCCATTATGGATCCAACCCAAGATGCCAATGCCCAATTTAGGAATCACCCTATGCCACAAAATCAATTTAGGCCCAACTAAATTTTTAAAGCCCAAAAGTCATATTTGGACTTTATGGAAATGGTTTTAAGCCCGATTGGATCCAACCCAATTGTCCAAAACCATACTTGGCCCAACCAAGCCCATTAGCCCAAATACAATAAATTAAATTAATATATTATTCAAAATTACATATTAATCTAATTAAAGTGAAATTACCACAATTAATTAATTAATCTAATATTTCCAAAACATCAATTAATCTAATTAATCATGCTTAATTCTAAAGTTCATGTCCAACACAAAATTGAGGTAAAATCAACTCATTCCAACATGCTACATCCCACGACAATAACATGAAACAACATTCAATTTTGATTTCAATCCAATTAAACCAACAATTAACATTCATTTCATGCTTTAAACTCATCCAATAGTCTAATTTCAAAAAATCACCATAAGATCCCCTAGGGTTACATTAGGCCATATGAGGGAATTTGGGGAAAATTAATCTAATCAAATTTTCACAAATCCAAAGATGCACAAATCCAATTCAGCATCATCTAAACACAACCAAACAACCAATTTCGAATTTTCACACTCCAAGCATAAAATCCCCAAATTAAAGTTTAGAACCCTAGAATTCAAATCGTGCTTAGATTGGCTCTTGATACCATTGTTAGTGTCCTAGACATGCCAAGGATCTCTAAACAATGATTTGTGTGTGAATTTATCAAGATAAGTTGCGGATAACTTACATTGATCGGCTTGGAGATTTCAAAAATTTCTTTGATGGATGTAAGCTCCAAGCTTTTGTTGAGTTCCAAACTCTTGGGTGAGTTTCCCTAATATCAAAATTATCAAACAATTTTGGCATAAAATTAAACATGATGCATGAACCATGAATAACGAATTAGAAACCTAACATAATTACTATGCCACGTAAATCTATCATGCCATAAGTAAGTGCCACCGTAGGGTAGGTCAAGTACTTGCATGATAGATCGAGACAATCTCAGTCGATTAATATACGCGAGAATAACTCTTATTCCTATATTAAACAACTACCGTTTCATTTAATCAAGGAATTTTATTAACATTTAATTATTCCTTTGTGATTGTGACCCGCCGTTTCGGGATTCTTGGACTTAACGAGTGAAGTGCCGCCGTAGGGTAGGTCAGTTCACAAGATACATCTAGAATCCCTATCCTCTTGGAATCCAAACCTGATATTGACCCAAAATGGACACCATCCGTAGGGGGACGAAAGCAAAGCCATCTCGAGGCGCCTTTTGAATCTCACATTTTCGGACTAACAATGGAGATGGCGAGATATACTGTCGTATATCCCTATCCCACTCACTATTTTAAAATTAAGGTTTCTATTTATAAAATATCTAATATTTTAATTTAACTAGTGTGAATAAATTTATGCCGGCTAAATCATAACTGTTATTAACACTAGTTCAACATGAGTGACCTAACCAATTTTAACTCTTAAAATTTATATCACTAATTTTCATTAGTCTCTAATAATACTATTACTCAATTAAACCAATTTAATTAGAGTGGTATTAGTGACCTATTATATTTTAACTCTTAAAATATTAGAACACTAATAGGTTTAAAAATTTTAGAATCCTAAAAAGGTCAAGATTTGTATTAAACTATTTAATTAATCTTAGTGCGTTATAAAATCCAATGGTATGTGGAATTGTATCCCGAGTGCAGATCATATTACCGTCCATTCGGATTCGGCTATGAAATTTATATCCGAGTTTCCATCATATATACCAATGGAATTTATTATGCACTAATTAAGCCCAATACGTTAGAATTCAAATTTTAAACCATAAATCCAAATAATCTAATTAATTGATTTCCATGCATATCATAATCTAATTTAAACATTTTAAATCACATAAAATCATATTTCATGTATATAATGATAATGCATCTAAAACATGTTATGGCATGTAAAATGCAAGAGTAGGCACCCTAAACTATATGACATGTTATTCAAACAATTCGAAATCAACATACATATAACATAAAATTATTTTGCATTGACCGTGCTCTTATTTTTCCTATACTAATCTAATTAGTACATCAAATTTACCAAGGCATCCATTGGTCTTCAAATCCCGCTTCAAGGTGGTGTTGGCTCCTTTTGCGACTTCGGTGCTCCAAATTACAATAATTGAAATTTTACATTGGAAATTAAAAATTACAACAATTGTAAACAATGGCCTTATGGCCTTACATCCCAAAATCAAAACCAACTACAAAAATAAGAGCCGGAAAAATTTACGACCCATGCAAAATCCATTCATCACATGAAATAATAAAAACATTCATCATATGAATATTATTTTGTGTCCACTCATCTAAACATGCATATCATATTTATAACTAATATAAATATATAAAATACAGAAACCTTAAATGAAAAAGAGAAGGGTTAAGAACACTTTTCAACCTCGCTCTCGATGCAAATTATAGGAAACGTTTTCCTTATGCAACGGAAACGTCTTAGGCACACGGATCAGAGTTGAAAGTTTTTGTGCCCTTCTCATTTGAATGCTGAATGGAACCAACATTACCACTGAAAATTTTCTATTGTTTTAAGCCAAATTTCAGCCCCGAAACAGCCCCAGAACAGCAGCACAAAACCAGACTGTTTTAGCACCCGAAATGCGCCCAACACACTCCCGAATAGCCCCTGAAATTGCGTGGACAATGGCTCTGTTTTGGTTCTGATTTTTCACTTGAAAACAACCCCAACATAGCCCCAAAACACCACTAAATGTTCCCTAAAAATTATGGATTAAAATGAAACCAAACCGGGTTCCGTTTCACCAACCAAATGGGCGACAATGAGCAATATTTAGCCTCACTACCGTGAACAAGAAAATAAGATGAAGATGAAATAAAGTTCGAAACCACAAATTATTCCGTGCTATGTCTCGTTACCAACGAATACTTGTGTGGGCAAGACTCACAAAATAATCTCTAACGGTTTAAGGATTAAGTCACACAAACAACTTTTATTTTTCTTTTGTTCTTGTTTTTCTTTCTCAACAATTGAGAGGATTTGGAAGAAGAAAAAAGGTGGCTAGGGTTAGAATGAGATGCTTAGCCAAAAGAAAAATCATATTTTCCTTTTTATACTTAGGGTTTAATTTTACAAAAAAAAACCCTTCATATTTCTCCATGTGTGAAATTCGGCCAAAGGGTATATTTTTCAATAATTTTGTAACATCCATATTACATAATCATCATCTTAATGATAATTTAAAATTCATCTTTAAGAGTTGTAACATCCAATTTAAGATGTTTATTTTCCAAAAACTCTTCCCCACATTTTCCTTTGAAATTCAGCCAACCCTAGGAATAATAGATAATTTTGTAACATTAAGTATTAAATTCCATAATTAAAATATATGTTACAAAATCAAAGAGTTACTACCTTTCATAAAGGTGTAACTTCCAAATTCAATTCAAAGGGTTTCCAAAACCCAAATTTGGAATTCCAATATTAGACTTCATTCAAATTATATTAAATATAATTTAATAATAATAATAAATAATTATCATATAATCATTTATTATATAAACCATATATTAACTTTTAATATATAGTTCCAAGTGTGACAAATAATATTATTAATCATATTAATAATATTTATACATATGTGAGTATACAATTGGACTATCCAATTATACTAAATCCGCTATAGTAAATCGACCTAGCACAAGGACCAAATGGACCTACGGTTCCAAGCTCCAATAATCTCGAAATATTAATTAAGCTTTTAATTAAATATTCTGAATTATTAACTCCGGGTTATTCCACTAAAAACCCGAAGCTGCACTCTCGTTGCCGCATATGATATATTAAGCTGAACCAAGTCGGTGTCCATCGATATAGTCATTGTATATAGATTAATCCTTCACGAGTGTCTCGTAATTAGAGCCGGGTCATAATATCTGTTATACCCCTCTAATTATTTTTACCTTAAGTACCATTGATTATCTAATGAACGATTTATTCATAACGATCATTTTAATCTTTCTATTCGTAATAGAAAGACTTGAGCGTTCAAATCGTTCAAGCACCAAATCAACCCTTAAGAAAGATACTCCTCTACTTCTCGCAAGAAGGAGTGAACTCCATGTCTATGTAAAACGTTCCCAGCTACACAACAGACCATGCCCCCAAAGTACGTAGCTATTGGTCGGGATTGCTACACCAACCTCACCTTTGCAAATCAAAGGACATAGCCTGCCATGCAGGAGTTCGTAGTACACTCAGGATTAAGATTAATCCATATATGGCCATCTAGTAGATCGAAATGACTTTCCTTGTTTAACGGATATTAAAAGAATGTCATTTCCATCTGGGTCCAGTCCTATATGATCACATCATACAAGGTGCCTCCATTCTCATGTCTCTACATGGACGATCCCGGATCAAGGTTGCCATGCAAATATAGAATGGACCGCGGCTATAGATAAACCACAAACAAAGTACCCACTTTGTTTGCTCTCTATGAACTATTTAAGATTACTAACTTCAGACTTAAATCCTCTTATGTATGACACTCATACACAAAGTCTGAAAGTACATAAGTAATCTAGGGTATTCAAGATAATTTATAATACGTAAAGATTAAACAAACACTTTGATAAATGGATAATGCATCATTTTATTTCAAAACACATAAAGTCGTTTACATCATATGTAGCTCTAGGGCATACATCCCAACAACCTCGACCTGTATGATTTAGGGAGTTTATCCGTGATCTTCATAATTTACGGGTGGGTAGATTATGGACACGAAATTAGATTTCGTGATGGATATGCCTGAATCTAGAGTATCTCACTAATGAAATATACTCGTAGAGCACTAGGGCAACTTTTATGAATAATATTGATTATTTATAAGTCGTTTAACGGTTAAACGAAAACACATGCGATTGGGATCTTTTAGTCTTTTGTTAAAGATCAAATTGTGATATTTGACATACATTATCAATATATGTATTTTGATTATTTAATGTAAATACAACACATATATTTAAGATATTTGTATTTAATTATTTGATTATTTAATTGTTAAATGATTAAATTAATTAATTAACAAATATCTTATTACTTTATTCAAGTAAGCAAATGGCCATTTTTTATTTGATTTGATTAAATAGCTTGATTTAATTGGAACATTTGGTGGATTGTATTAAATTGTTTAATGATTTATTACCACATGTTTTTATTAAATCATTTTTCATTTAATTAATTGAAACAAAAAGAAATACTTGGTTGATATTTTTCCCTTCACATTTTTCGGCCAAATGGGAAAATATATAAACCTTTCATTTCATTTTTTGTTTCATTATTCAAGTTACCAAAATATTACAAAGAAAAGGGTTGAGAGAAAAGTGAAGAAACAAGAAGAAAACCTTGAAGCAAAATTGAATTTTTGTAAGTTTTTCTCAACTTTCTTCAACTAGAAAATTATTTCCAAGTATCTAGGCTTCAAAATGTGTTGCTTAGTTTTTTCTCTACTCTTTTAAGCATGTAATTGGATAGTTGGGAACTTGGTAGAAAGATGTTAGTATGTATGATTATTAGAATTCTTATTAGAAGTAATTAAGTATTCTTTTGATTATTTGATAATCAAGTTGCTGTTCTAGAGTTTCTAAGCCAATCATTGATGACCTAGAATTTTTATTGAGTTGTTTCATGGTGGTGAGACTTGTTTGCTGTAGTAAAGATTGAATTAAAGCATTGAATTTGGTTAATTTTGTGTAATTGGGTCTATTGGACAAATTTATAAAATTAGGGTTCATAACCCTTTCCAAATTTGGGTCTTTTCATATATGTATTGTGTATTGATGTATATATGATGTATATTAAATTTGGGATTGATTGGATTTGATCTTGACTTGTTTTGAACAAAAGTTGACCAAAATGCAAAACCTGGAAAATGTTTGTCCTCCTCGGCAATTTGAAGATTTTTGTGGTTTTGTGTTGTAATTTGTATTTTGATGTATTGGACATGTATAAATCATTTTGGGATTGATTTGGAATCACTTAAAATTGTATTTGACAATTCGAGGATTAAAATGAACAAAATACAAACTATGATAGACTAATATGTAATTGTGAAGAAATATGATTTCTTGGGTAAAAAAATTCAGTTTTTGAGTATTCAGAAATTAAAAGAAATAAGTTTATTTTAATTGCCCAAGAAAAATTATTGAAATCGGAAAATTTTGATTTTCCGCGTTCCGCTGCGTTTACCCGAAATTGCCCCTCGTTAAAACCCCTACACAAAGCAGATGTGATTTGGAAAAATTATCTTTCAGATCAATCAATGTTTGCACATGTTGGTTATTGATGGCTTCCTATTTCTCAATGAATGTATGTAAGGTATCCTCAAGGGTTTTTCTAGGTGGTGGGACATATGGCGTATAATTCTGGGAATTTCAGTAATTCTAGTGTACCTATGGAGGTTGTTGCAATGGTTGTGCTTGGTTATCATTCCTCCAATTGAAGTTCAGATTGTTTCTCCATCCAAAATTATAGGTTTGGGAGTATATGTTTGGATTTGGTCTATTGAAAGTGTTTATGGAACTGACTTGGTTATGAAGATATTCTTGCAGGGTTGGCAAGGTTGGGCAAACTTGTGTGACATGTTCATTTGAATTACAGATTTGACAGGTGACTTCTTGAGCAGACTTGACATGATCACTCTTCCTCAATTCTAATGCCTCAAATTTTAGCTAGAGATGCATACTTAGAAGAAAGGTCATGGTCTTCCCTAAGGTTAAACATACCTCTACCAGATGGCTTTGGTTTTACAGATGACTCATACGTGCCAATTGTGTCATAGTGTTGTGCATTCTCTGTAATGTGTTCTAGGTAATCTAGTGCATCTTTGTGACTTTTGTCCCTAAACTCACCATTACAAATCATTTCTACTACTTGTCTATCTTGGGTGTTAACCCCTCATAGAAATAAGCAACCAGCCTCCATGTTTCAAACCCGTGATGTGGACAAACATTCAACATCTCTTTAAATCTCTCCCAATATTGGTAAATTATTTCCTCCAACTCTTGTGTGAAAGTAGTGATTATTCTCTTAAAGGAGTTTGTCCTGTGAGGGGTAAATAACTTTTTAAGAATTGTTGCTCCAAATCATCCCATGTTCTAATTGTTGGATAATTATGACCCATAACATCACTATTTGTAAAAGACATGGTATTTTTGTACAAATTAACTATGTGACAAAGGAAATTACTCTTTTATCATTTTGTAATTGGATTACTTGGATTTATAAATGATAAAAGTCCATATGGTTAAACATGATTAATAAGATATGAGATAATATTAATCCACGAAAGGTTTAATCATTAAATATCCCTAGTCGTAGTATTATCGAGACTGGACATCGATAATGCTGAATATGCTAGTATTACACTTGTGCACGTTTTGGAAGCTTAATGGCATAGTTATAATATATTTAAGTATTGGATACTTATGCAAGTGTAATAAGAGGCTCTGTTAGCCATTGGACCGGGAACAGCTTCGCTCTGGATAGACCCCTCAGAGTCCCATTGGTAGTATGACTATGTGTCTATGGGAATCCAAATCAGGGTAGGTGTATGTGGTCTTAACTTGAGACTTGCATCGCTAATACTTGCGACAATCAGTATACTTTGGTTTTGGTCGTCCGGAGCTTTAACAGGTTTTGTGTACACCTCTTCTGTGTATATCGAGAATCATAGTGTGTTGGGTGTGATGTCAAGACGGAAGTATCACTCCAGTCATATTGGAGATGATCGTCACGTAGAATACGGGACTGGTTCTCTTAAATGCTGCAGTTATCGGGATAGTATGACTAGGTCATGATTATCCGATTACAGAGATTAGTTGCTAGTGATCCGATATATGCTTCGTACGAGGCAGACACAATTCCAGCCCTAGGCCTAGCATGTGACATCTGATACTGGATCGTATTACGTAAAACTTTGTATACTACGCCTGATATATATTATATATTCCTCGTTGAATATTTCTGGAGAATTGGGTAGGCACGGTGCTTTGCTAGAAGCCAACCATGTCTTGTAAATCGGTGAGAACGTGGTACGGGGTACGCACGTATTCGGTAGTCCGATGATCGTATTTACTGCCAATATATCCAGGGATCTCTTGGGTCGCTTCCCAAAGATTCACCAATGACATTTGACTCGAACATAATTAATCTGGGATTAATTATGAAAGAGAAAATTAATCTGGGATTAATTGCGGTAAGAATTAATCTGGGATTAATTCGTCAAGAAGAGAGAACGCGATTAATTTGAAATTAATCGATTAAATAAATTTAATAGTTAAATTGGATTTTTCTAATTAATTTATTTATTTGGGCTAAAATAATATATTGGGTATATTAAATTGAAATTGGGTTTCAATATGGAATTAAAATTAGATTTTAATTCAAGCGAACGAATTAATTTGGAATTAATTCGTAAGCGACTTTCGTAATAATTTTGCTAGGCATTATTATTTAATTAAATTGAATTTAATTACGTCGCGATGAAAAATTCATTTAATCGGATGAAACGAACCCGAGCCCAAAGTGTGTTGTGTTAGCCAACTCAAATTTAGAATTTAAATGGGTTGAACCCACATCACTTACATCAACTAGTCACTATTTGATGGAAGTGGTTGGCATAATAAATTGGATTTATTAATCAACAAACCAACCAAGTCATCAACATGGTTTTATAAACCAACAACTATTCACTTATCTCTTTCTTATCTCCCTCCATGGCCGATTATCATGCTCTCTCTTTTGGAATTTTTGTTGCAAAACTTCTACAAGCTAGCACTTAAAGGAGTTGGATTAAAGTCGTAATCCAAGATAATCTTGAGCTTACGACGCCAATCTGGGAAATTTAGGCCAATGAGTTTATCTTTTTTCAAGTATTGATGCTAGTTGATTCATTTTGTATCACGTACTCTATTGAAAACACAAGTTTGTTAATGATTTTGTAATAAGTATTTAACCAAAATTTAAGGTCTTTTAAATAATATTGCTCCCACAAATTTTACTCTAATTCCACACTCCCATATGCATAAGATAGAAATATTGTTGGATATATTGGTAGTGGGATGTCGAGTTCTCATTGTTAATGTCATGCCTCACCGAATGGATTTTGGCACTTCATTTTCAATGAGTCAAAACTCCTTTTGTTTGTATCTCTATACAAGGTTCAACCTTACCATTCATCTCTGAGCATTTTGGGTATTTATAATAAATCCCCAAAACTTTCAGAATTTTACAAATTGGTCATGCGGAGTGTGCCAACCTGAATTTTCAAGTTATGTCCATCAAATTATTTTACGTAGCAGACGACCTTTTCGAATTCGGATTGAGTTGAAATTTTACAGAGTCATTAGTCCATATGTCTAGTGTCTCCACAAAAACATTCAGCCCAAAATAACGATTTTATCAACATAAAATAATAGCCTAACTGAACAGCTCCCAATAGGATCTCATATACATGCTTTAATTTGTTTTCATCAAAACATCATAACCTCAAAGGTACTGATACCAATGTAAGGTTTTGGGGTTAGCGCAGAAGCATCCATGTGACTCGAATTTAAAATTTTCTTCCAAAACCACTTTAAGGATCGTGGTTATGTCGTTGTTGATGTAAACAAATATATTATTAAATTAATCTCTATTAATTTTAACTTGCATGCAATAAATTTTATTTATCAATATAAATAATATTTAATAATAATAAAACATACCTTGATGTGCTTATTAATTTCCTTGAGCTTTTTGAATATCATTATTGATTTCTCTCTTGTAGTAGTGCACCAAGCGTTGCACCTTTAGTTGGCACACAAGCACTCATGTACGAATAAATCGTTCCCACTTTTGAGAACAAAAGAAACCCTTTTTTTTCTAGGATGTTTGAAGCGTTTAGGAATAAATTCGGAACTATTTCAAGAGAGAGATAAAAAATTTTGATACAAGGAGGCGCGAGCCTTATATTCATGTGCATTAGGGCATACACTATAACAAACTCCCACTTCCACTAAAGCCAGATTTCATGATACCCAATGCCCATATTCTCAAGTGACGCTCCATTTATTCTTGGCTCATTGGCTTTGTGAGTTGATCAGCTACATTGTCAGCTAAAGGTATTTTCTGAACAATTATATGTCCATCCCCATCATATTCTCTTAGTATGTGATACTTTCTTTAAATGTGTTTGGATTTCCGTTGCGACCTTGGTTCCTTGGCCTGCGCTATAGCCCCATTTTTATCACAGTTCAATGGGAACAATCCTTCAATGGTTGGAACCATACCTAGCTCTGTAACGAACTTTTTTTTATCCAAACTGCTTTCGTTGCTGCTTCCGAAGCTGCTATGTATTCTGCCTCAGTAGTGGAGTCCGCAATAGTGGATTACTTGGCGCTCTTCCAACTGACTACACCTCAATTATATAAGAAAATACATTCAGAGATTGACTTATAATCATCAGTGTCTGTCTGAAAGTCTGAGTCCGTAAACCCTTCCACTTTCAGTTCTGGTGATCCGTAAGTCAATATAATATCTTTAGTTCTTCTTAAGTACTTGAGGATTGCCTTGACTGCTATCCAATGACTCTCTCCTGGAGCGGATTGGAATCTGCTTGTTATACTAACATCAAATGCGATGTCTGATCTTGTACATATCATGGCATACATGAGACTACCTATGGAAGAAGCATATGGTACTGGACTCATGCATGTTTTTTCTTGAGGTGTCTTGGGACTCATCTATCTAGATAGATAAATTTCATGCCTACAAGGAAATAAACCTCTTTTAGAGTCCAACATATTGAATCTCTTAAGCACATTTTTTATCTACAGACTTTGAGACAAACTAATCATTCTTCTTGATCTATCTTTATAGATTCTTATGCAAGAAAGTAGGTTGCTTCTCCCAAGTGTTTCATTGATAATGTTTAGGATAACCAAACTTTGATCGAAATCATCATAGCGACATTATTTCCCAATAGTAATATGTCATCCACATATAATATTAAGAACATTATGGCGCTATCACTAACCTTTTTGTAAACACATGGATCATCTATATTTTTTATGACACCAAACATTTTGATTTCATCATCAAATCATATATTTCAACTCCTAGATGCTTGATTTAGACCATATATAGATCTTTGCAACTTACATACTTTATGACTATCACATTTAGATGTAAAACCTTATGGTTGTTTCATATAAATTTCTTCCTTAAGAAATCCATTTAGAAATGTTGTTTTTAAATCAATTTGCCAAATCTCATAGTCAAAGTAAGCTGCTATAACTTAGAGAATTCTAATGGATTTTAGCATAGCTACTGGTGAAAAGTTTTCCACATAATCAACTTCTTGTTTATGAGTATATCATTTTGCCACTAGTCTAGCTTTATAAGTCTATACTTTTCCATCATTTCCAATCTTTCTCTTGAAGACCCATTTACACCCGATAAGACTAATTCCTTCAGCAGAATCACCAAATGTCCACACTTGATTGGAATACATGGATTCCATTTCAGAATTCATAGCTTCAAGCTATATAGAAGATTCAATGTTTGACATTGCTTCTTCGTAGTTTTCTTGGGTCATCAATATAGACCGATTCACTGATCATAAAAGATTCAAATATTGTTGATTAACTATGGTATATTTCAATGGCATGCAAGATTCCCTAAGTGACCTATGAAGTGGCTGTGCTTCTTGAGGTCCTTCTTGTTCTACTTGTTCTGGTTCCTTCTGATGTGAGTCAATTCATTTTTCAGAATTCTCTTCTTGAGAGACTTCCTCATCTAGGTCCACTTCTTTCCCAGTACCGCCTTCTTGAACCAAATGGTCCTCAAGGTAGGTAGCATTCCTACTAACCACTATCTTATGATCAGAGGAAATGTAGAAGTAATATCCCATCGAATCCTTGGGATATTCTATGAATTGACCTTTATAAGATCTCGAGTCTAGTTTTTCGTAAAGATTTTCCTTACATAAGTTGGACTACCCCAAATTTTCAAATATCCTAAATTAGGACGTTTGCCATACCATATCTCATATGGTGTTTTGGGAGTGGATTTGGCCGGAACTCTATTTAGAACATGCAAGACTGTTTGGAGAGCATATCCTCAAAAGGACGTTGGTATATCAACAAAACTCATCATGGAACGTACCATATCCAATAGAGTACGATTTATACTTTCAGAGACACTGTTATGTTGAGTAGTTTAAGGAGGTGTTTCCTGTGACACTATTCCATATTCCTTGAGATAATCTTGAAATTCGGTACTTAAGTATTCTCCTCTATGATCAGATAATAGATTTTTAATACTTTTTCCCAATTGGTTTTCTACTTCATTCTTATACTATTTGAACTTTTCAAAAGTTTTTGACTTATGTTTCATTAAGTACAAATACCCAAATATTGAATAATCGTCGGTGAAAGTAACGAATTATTGAAAATCACCTTTGGCCAATATGCTATGTGAGCCGCATACATCAGTATGTATGAGTTCCAAGGTTTCCTTGGCCCTTTCATTTTGTCATACAAAAGGTGATTTGGTCATTTTTGCTTTGATACATGATTCGCAAGTTGGATAAGGTTCTAAACGTAATGAAGGAAGTAAGCCTTCCTTCTCCAATTGTGAAATTCTTTTCTCTCCAATATGACGTAATCTTAAGTGTCAAAGGAATCTTGAATTCCGATTATAGCTTGGTTCTTTTGTTGTTATTTTATTTAATTATTTGTTATGGTTCTCATTCATTTGCAAGACATACAATCCATTTACATTTGTGCAACACCAAAAATTTATTCATATAATAAATATAACATTTCTCATTGATAACATGAAATTCATAATTACTATTTGTCAATACTGGAATATAAACATTGTTCCTTATTGCACTAGGAAAATATAAAATTTTATATAATAAAATTAAATGTCTTGATAGCATATGAAGTTGAAATGTCCCTGCGGTGGTTGCGGAGACAAGCTCTCAATTCCCAACTGTAAGGACCACTTCTCATTCCTTAAACAACCTCATACTCTTTAGAATCTGTGGAGACATACAAATATATGAGGTAGCAGCAGAATCTAAAATCTATGAATAAGATATGGAACTTATTCCAAGATTTATTTAAATAACAAAGAACGAGGACATACTTTCTTTTTGCTTCTCAAGCTCGCAAGGTATTGAGGACAATTCCTCTTCCAGTGTCACTTCTTCTTGCAATAGAATCACTCATCTTGGGCCTTCTTTTCCTTCCATTTCTTCTATATGCCTATAGTGGGCTTAAATTTCTTGGAGGCTTGTTTCTTATCATTTTTATATTTCTTGCCCTTCTGAGGACCAAAGACAGTAAGAACAACCATTTTATCATTTCATTCAACCTTCAAGATGTTTTCGATTTTTTCATAAGTCTTTAATGAGCCATAAAGCTCACTAAGTTACCTAGTTGATCAAATCAACTTTTTTACTTTGAAGTTGGAAATGAAGCCTTGAGGGCGGGAGTCAATGACTGTAGGTTCAAATCCACCTTAACTTTGAATGTTAGTCCTAGATCAAATATATCTCCTTGATCAATCAAATTGTTCATTTGAAGCACATGATCAGAGATTGGAGTCCCATGCATCATCTTATCTTGAATAACTTGCTAGTGACATCGTATCTAGCAGTTTCACTACTTTCGCCGTACAATTTTTGTAGGTGTTCCATGATTTCCACTGAAGAGTCCACCGTCTCATATTGCTTTTGTAAAATTGAGCTCATAAAGGCTTTGATGTAGCTTCTTACCTTAAGCTCATCGTCTTTCCACTTATAAGAAGCGGCGACCTCTTCAGCAAATGTATCATCATCAATAGGATCAAGATCTATCATATCGAGAATATAATAGAGACATTCGTAATCCAAGATAATCTTGAGCTTACGATGCCAATCTAGGAAATTTAGGCCAGTTAGTTTATATTTATCAAGTATTGATCCTAGTGGATTCATTTTGTATCACGTACTCTATTGAAAACACAAGTTTGTTAATGATTTTGTAATAAGTTATTAACCAAAATTTAAGGTCTTTTAAATAATATTGCTCCCACTAATTTTACTCTAATTCCACACTCCCCTATGCGAAAGACAAAAATATTGTTGGATATATTTGTAGCTAGACATCGAGTTCTCATTGTTAATGTAATGCCTCACCTAATGGGTTTTGGCACTTCATTTTCAATGAGTTAAAACTGTTGGAATTCTCTAAGGTCCAAGGATCAATTATCAAGCAATGAAAACAAGTGAATACAACAAAGGAGAATGGCAGAATCATACTCACAATGAACAGATTGGATGCTATGAAGACAAATCTTTCTCTTCCATGGTGTAGAAGCTCACGGCAGTCCACTGTATTTCTCTTCCATTTTCGGCCTTGGTCCTCTAAGAAATCTTCAAGCTCCAAGCTTACAAAATGGATTCCAAGCTCACGAAATCACTACCCTATCACCTTGGTATGTCTCTTAGAGTGTGCTAGCACCTTGATGATTTGCCACAAATCATCCAAAGCTTCTCCTTAGCTCTCAGTTTTGCAGAAAACAGAAGGAAGAAGAAGGTCCAAGACCGTGTGAGAGAGATGAGCATTTTTTTGGCTCCAAAACCGTGAACAAGAGAGAGAAAATGAAAAATGTGTAATGTATATTTAATTTCCAAAAAATCATTTAACATATACCACCTTTTTAATTTTTCAAAAGTCAAGCAATAAATGCCTTCAACCACCAACATCAATCATTCAAGTGACAACTTGTCACATCACTCAAAGTGACATGTGATTTGACGCTTGATGCGACTAATGATTTTACGCTTGATTTGACTTGTGTGCCGCACTCGCATTCGAAATTCGAATGCGCTCGCAAACAATCTCGGGCTCGGGTTCACTAATTCCAAATTAACGAATTTTCCGTTGCGACGTAATTAAATGATTTTGCATAACAAAATCACTATTCATGTCTCTAACGAATTAATTCTAAATTAACTCGTTCGCCCGAATTAAAATCTAACTTTAATTCCACGTCGAAATCCAATTTCGTTTAATATATCGAATATATTAATTTATCGATTAATTCGAAATTAATCATTATCCCTCTTTAATTGATATTTTATCCCAGATAAAATATCTCCGCAATTAATCCCAGATTAATTTTCTCTCTCATCAAATTAATCCCAGATTAATAAAGTGCGAGTAATACATCATCGATGAATCTTCGGGAAGCGACCCATGAGATCCTCGGATATGTTGGCAGTAAATTCGGTCGTCGGACTATCCGAACACGTAAGTACCTAGTACTACGTTTATATTGATTTACAAGACAAGGTTGGCTTCTAGCAAAACGCCATACCTACCCAATTCTCCAGAAATATCCTTACAGGAATATAAGATCTATATGAGGCGTAGTATACATAGTATTGTGTATGTCGATCCAGTATCGGATGATCACGTGCTAGGCCTGGGGCTGGAATTGTGTATGCCCCGTACGAAGCACATGTCGGATGTCTGGTAACTAGTCTCTATAATCGGATATACATGACCTTGTCATAATATCCCGATAGCTGCAGCATTTAAGAGAACCAGTCCCGTATTCTACGTGACGATCATCTCCAATATGACTGGAGTGATACTTCCGTCTTGACATCACACCCAACACACTACAATTCTCGATATACCCAGAAGAGGCGTACACAGAAAACGGTTAAAGCCCTGGATGACCAAAACCAAAGTATATTGATTGTCGCAAGTATTAGCGGTGCAAGTCTCAGGTTAAGACCAAATACACCTATCTTGATTTCAGACTTCCATAGACACATAGTCATACTACCAATGGAATTCTGAGGGGGTCTATCCAGAACGAAGCCGTTTCCCGTACCATCGGTAAAACACAACCTCCTATTACACTTGCATGAGTATCCTATACCCAAATATATGAGAACTATGCCGTTGTGCCCTCACAACGCGCACAAGTGTAATACTAGTCTTTTACGTATTTATCAATGTCCAATCTCAAAAATGCTTTGACTAGGGATATTTAATGATTAATCCTTCGTGGATTGATACTGTCTCATATCATTCTCAATCCAGGAACTAATCATAGGGACCTCCTATCATTTATATATCTTGGTGATCTAATCACAAATGATAAGAGAGCAATCTCCTTTGTCACATAGTTAATTTGTACAACAACACCGTGATCTGTACAAATAGTGACGCTATGGGTCATAATTGTCCAACAATCTCCCACTTGGCCTATAGCCAGTCACTCGAGTGTTTAACAGCCGAACTATGTACGGTTGGCTCAAATTGCTGAGAAAAGGTTTTCGTCAGCGGATTTGCATGATTATCGTCTGATGCGATCTATTTGATCATTACATCGCTACGATGTATGATCCGAACGAATCAGATGATTATCGAAGTATGTATCTGGACCGTTGATGAGACCATTAATTCTTTAGCCTGTGCTGACGCCTAGCTCAGCTGCTAAAAGAACTATATCTAATCTAATTAGATTTATTATCGACCCAAATGGATTCTACTGCCGCCTCAGCTGCAGCAATAACCTGCATTTGTTGTTTATTCGGTAAAAGTATCGTGCTTGGAAGATTTCCAGCTCACTGTTCCGTTATTCAAACTTTATAGTACCGTTTACGACTTATAGTCATTTTTATCGGTTAGGAAACTTGCAGTAGTGATCCCAGTCACTTCAAGTTCTCATTCTCCATAGATTAAGACAGCATCCTTAGATCTCTAAGATACTAATGGATGTTCTTAATTTCAATCCAGTGATTATCACTTGGATTAGCCTGTTTGTGAATCCATATGCTCAAAGCGTATGAGACACCAGGTCGCGTACATTTTTCAATGTACGATTTCTCGGAGAGTTTCATGAAAGCCAAGCTTTCGCCGATTGTTATTTTGGGAATGTCATTTCCAAAAATGACATATCATCATTATTTATATTGGACATTTATTGTCAGTGCGCTCCTACTAACCTCCTTATATACACAAGAATCATTTTCGTTTTGAATTAAATCATAAACTATTATGATTAAATCAAAACGATAATTCCAAGAACCTAATGCTTGCTTCAATACAAACATGGATCAATTAACCTGCAAACCTTGTTTGCTAGTTTTGATACGAAAAAATCGTCAGGATGTTGTAAACATCCTCCAAAAGGTTTCCTTTTCAGGAAAGTGATTTTCCGTTCAGCTGTCATATTTCATAAATGAAACATGCAGCATCAGCAAGCATTATCCAAATGGATTTACCATGGCAACAGTTAAAAGGTTTCGTCGTAATCGACACAATGTTGATAACGATACCTTTCCGTTAAAAGCCTAACTTTATACGTTGGTATGTTGCCATCCATGTATGTCTTCCTTGAAGACTTATAAGTACCAATAGGCACAATACCTTGCGGTACATCAACTAGTATCCAAACTTGTTGATATACATGGGATCCATTTCGGATGTCATGGCACTTTGCCATAATAGGGAGTCGATACCTTGTATAACTTCCTCATACGTAGTCAGTTGGTATACCTAAAAAGATTGACATCTTTACGAGGTGAGATCAGAAACCCATACCCAAGGTTGTCTTCTGACTCTCTCCGACTTACGCGGTTCTTGTGTATTCGAAGATTAATGGTATAGTTTCATCCTTGATGAACTATTTATGTTCCATTAGGAATCGGTGCCAGGAATAGTATTACTCCGATTTTCATCGAGCTTTACTATCCTCCCACTTACCACTGTATATCGGTATTCCTCTTAGGAAAACCACATGGTGAGCAACAATTACATTGTTCTCTCGTGAGTTGTATAAGTACTATACTTATGGTATCCCTAGGATAACCAACATTTGGCACTTATCCAATTTGGGTTCTAGTTTGGTATCATCCAAACATATGCCTTACATTCCCAAATGTTTAGGAATGAGAAACCTGGTTTCTTTCCCGTTCATATCTAATATGAATTATGTCTAACAGATTATTATGGAACCTTATTCAAAATAAGTTCTTGCACTGTTTAAAGCTTATCTGTTGAAGGAAATGGTAGCTCAGGGCGACTCATGATTAACCTTTATCATGTCCAACAAAATTCGGTTACTCAGTTCGGACACACCGTCAAATTGACATGTTCTGGGAAGAGTCCTCATTGAAAGAATACTATACTCTTTCAAGTATATTAGAAACTTATTGCTTAAGTATTTTCCATTACGGTTTTACCGTGACGGTTTAATACTTCAGCGGATCTGTTTGTCTATTTCGCGTCGAAACTTTAAAAGTTTTTGATTTGTGTTCTTCAAAAGAAACACATAACCATAACGCGATGCCATATCCGTATAGGTCACGGAATATTCATATTCACATCTAGCCTAGCTAGAAATGGGCCCACTTGTTTCACTATGAACTAGGGCTAACAGATCGGTGGCATTTACACTTTTACCAAGTAAATGTGTTATAGGCACTTTTCCCTATAAACTAGATTCGTAGACTTTATTTGATTTAAATCAAATTTGTCCTAGTACCCACTCTTCGAAAGTATGGATATACGATTCTTGTTTAAGTTGTGTCCCAGACAACAATGCCACAACCAAGTTTCTTCTGATCAAATCAGTTTGAGCTATTTTGTTTGTCATTTAATATGTTTGAGATTTATTTATATTCAAAATATAAATGTTTTTATTCACATCTAATGTGTTTATCTCAATATCATCTTTATATAATAAAACACTTTAGTATTCTAGAATATAAAGGTTCACTCGCATCACGTTAAACACTGATATAGAGATAATGTTTCTAGTCAAACTAGTTACATTATAACAGTTTCCTAATTTAAGTACACACCCGAAGGTAGTTCCTAAACTTAGGTATCTACGGTTTAAACAGCGACTTTCGTCCCGTTTCCAATTCGCAGATAAATCTCAACTGAAGTCAATATCCTGCTCATAGCAGATTCTGAACATCAGTATGTATTTATGTACCACACTAAGTATTTAAAATCCAATTTCAATACTGGTAGTGAACATAATCTTGACAAACATATTTGAAGTCAGAGCCTTTCTCGTCTTCAATTCCTTCATGTCTGCTTTGTCCAAACGGAAGTCACGCTTCCGCGATCCCGTTTGCCACAATTTAAGCAGACATTTTGGGATATGTCCTTTATCTTCCTAGAAGATTATAATGATTTTGCCTTTGCCCATTTCATATTCTAGAAGCCTTTGGCCAAGCCTTGGGTTTCTAGAATATCAAAGTAAGGTGCGCCTTACGCTACTTGCCTTATTGTAAATTTTGACTTTGTCTAATTGAGAATAGTCATTAACTATCCAAGAGTTATTATTGCAATTTTAGTACTTCTAGGATCTAAATAATAGACCTATGAAATTCCTTCAATTTCTTTATCATACTTTAAGGATCTAATCCTTAGTTCTGATTCAGAAATTAAGGAGTCTACTGCGACAAGCTTAATGGATTATGCACTTAAGTTATCATCACATGATCTTCTAAAGATTATGCTCTACTGTTTGCTTAACTCCGGGCTTAGGCTTAATATGTTATTTTATCTAATATAGTAACTTATTATTATCCAGGACCATCCTGAATCTTTATTCCCAATTTGAAAATTAAACCATTTAAATACATTTTCCCTAGGATTATGTTTTAAATGTCAATCTTTCAATTATTCTTGATTTTAATAGTCCAACTATTTAATCAACTATTTAAGGTACTATAATATATAATGATTACTATAGTCCAACTATATAATCAACTATACTTTAATTAAATCAAATATATTGATTACTATAATCTAATTATATAACCAACTATATATGAATTATTTGAATACAGTCCAACTGTTAATTTAAAACAACGTTTAAATATTAGTCCAACTAACATTTAATATATTTGACGAATGATATTTGTTCGAGCGCGTATGGCAAGTAATTAAACGAATATTGCAAATTCAATTCTTGCCTCCCACTATTTTTCAGCGAGCCTCTAACCCTCTGTCGAGTACTCGGGAAACCGTGTTTCCTAGTGGGCTAGGATCCCGTTAAATATCACACAATCTTGACTTTGGCCAACAAATTGTATGATAATTAACTAGGTAGATCTCTAAGATCAATTGGATCCAATCCAATTCCTAGATCCAGTAGGGGGACATCCAAGTCCGAAACATATATCTTATATATGCCAATACATCCAATGTATTACCTAACATTTTTCCTCTGAATCAACTAAGCCTTGGCTTTGGCACAACAAACTTAGTGATCCCAGTCAAGCGCGACCCATTGACCATGGAAAGCTTCGTAATCAATGTCGATGGACAAGAAGTGGTATTGACTTTGGCCAACAAACCACAACTTGGACAAGACACCAATATGGAACAAAGCTCTCATGATTCAAACACATCCTCGACGGACAAAAGCCTTGACTTTGGCCAACAAGCCAATGCCAGTCTAGGATCTTGAGTAAGAATCACTCAATGGAAGGAAAAACGCTTAATATTTTGCGAGGGTTTTTCGAGTGCAAATTGGCAACCAATTTATTTTCTTTGTTAAGGTCTCATCATCATACACCCTTAAACATGCATTCTAAACACATAATAAAGCGCGTATAAATAAAGTAATAATGATATGCAGATGGATACTTTACACAATGATCCTAGATCAAATCTCTCCCTTTCTCTCTCCCGTTAGCACAAGTATTTCCTTCTACCCGTTACACTACACTTCTAAAGAAACCTCATTTACATTGAGGGGAATAGGTGAGAAGAGAATACAAAGAATAAGGAGGTGATAAGGCTGGACACGCAGGTCCAATTAATAAATCAAATTTATTACAACAATTTCTAAAATTGCCCCACCCAACTAATATCCATCCGATATACATTATTCATGCATCGCAACCATGTATTCACACAAGCATGTTATCAATCAATCTAATCAAATTAATTAATCTGATAATTAGTGACCATCCAATGTTCAAACAACGATTTGATTTTGCGCGAGTCAAACTCGTTTTTGCGAATAAGTACTCAAAGTAGGAATTCTCGAATTGAATTAAACAACATAATTAAATCCAATTCAATTTGTATTTAATACTAATTCGCTATTTAATTCCAAATTAAATATTACACTTTATTAATAAACCTTTTACAACTTAAATTCCAAATTTAATCGTTACGGGTCTCAAAGCCCGATTAACGTCGAACGTCAATTTAATTAAAGTCCAATGGGCTTTCAATTAATTTCTTAAGGCGTGGACTTTTGGTCAACTCGGGTCAAACCCAATAACCAAAGTCCAATCCAGGAGTTACCCCATAAGCCCAGAAATCAATTTAGGCCCATTAGGCCCAATTAAACTTTAAAGGTCCATTAGTCGCATTTGGGCTTTATGGATGCGGTTTTGGGCCTAATTGGATCCAACCAATTTTGCCTAAACCCAACTTAGTACAACCAAGCCCAATAAGCCCAATAACAACTTTAAAAGCCCAATTTAACAAAATAGGCCCAAATAATAAAATTACCAAATTCCCAATTTTATTACACAAAGTGTATAACATAATTAATTACCCAATTAACATTTCTAAAACATCAATTAAATCAACATTCCCGAATGATTTCCAACAAATCCAATGAATCAAAAAACAAAAATCCAAGACATTAGGGCTTCTCAAGGATTCGGCCAAGCCTCCAAAATTGGGGAAAAATGTTCCAAACACATTTTCATCAAATTGATCCAATCAATCCTCAATTAAACATCAATTAAGCATATTAAATCATCCAATTTCATTATTCATGCTCAAAATCAATTTTGCCCAATTTTAACCCTAAATCATTTTCATGCTCAATATTGTCTCAAGATACCATTGTTGGAATTCTCTAAGGTCCAAGGATCAATTATCAAGCAATGAAAACAAGTGAATACAACAAAGGAGAATGGCAGAATCATACTGAAAATGAACGGATTGGATGCTACGAAGAAAAATCTTTCTCTTCCATGGTGTAGAAGCTCATGGCAGTCCACTATATTTCTCTTCCATTTCCGGCCTTGGTCCTCCAAGAAATCTTCAAGCTCCAAGCTTACAAAATGGATTCCAAGCTCACGAAATCACTGCCCTATCACCTTGGTATGTCTCCTAGAGTGTGCTAGCACCTTGATGATTTGCCACAAATCATCCAAAGCTTCTCCTTAGCTCTCGGTTTTGCAGAAAACAGAAGGAAGAAGAAGGTCCAAGACCGTGTGAGAGAGAGGAGCATTTTTTTGGCTCCAAAACCGTGGACAAGAGAGAGAAAATGAAAAATGTGTAATGTATATTTAATTTCCAAAAAATCAATTAACATATACCACCTTTTTCAATTTTCAAAAGTCAAGCAATAAATGCCTTCAACCACCAACATCAATCATTCAAGTGACAACTTGTCACATCACTCAAAGTGACATGTGATTTGACGCTTGATGTGACTAATTATTTGACGCTTGATTTGACTTGCGTGCCGCACTCGCATTCGAAATAAGAATGCGCTCGTAAACAATCCTGGGCTCGGGTTCACTAATTCCAAATTAATCATTATCTCTCTTTAATTGATATTTTATCCCAGATAAAATATCTCCGCAATTAATCCAAGATTAATTTTCTCTCTCATCAAATTAATCCCAGATTAATAAAGTGCGAGTCATACATCATCGGTGAATCTTCGGGAAGCGACCCATGAGATCCCTAGATATGTTGGTAGTAAATTCGGTCGTCGGACTATCCGAACACGTAAGTACCTAGTACTACGTTTATACCGATTTACAAGACAAGGTTGGCTTCTAGCAAAGCGCCATGCCTACCCAATTCTCCAGAAATAGCCTTACAGGAATATAAGATCTATATGAGGCATAATATACATAGTATTGTGTATGTCGATCCAGTATCGGATGATCACGTGCTAGGCCTGGGGCTGGAATTGTGTATGCCCCGTACGAAGCACATGTCGGATGTCTGGTAACTAGTCTCTATAATCGGATATACATGACCTTGTCATAATATCCCGATAGCTATAGCATTTAAGAGAACCAGTCCCGTATTCTACGTGACGATCATCTCCAATATGACTGGAGTGATACTTCCGTCTTGACATCACACCCAACACACTACGATTCTCGATATACCTAGAAGAGGCGTACACAGAAAACGGTTAAAGCCCTGGATGACCAAAACCAAAGTATATTGATTGTCGCAAGTATTAGCAGTGCAAGTCTCAGGTTAAGACCAAATACACCTACCTTGATTTCAGACTTCCATAGACACAAAGTCATACTAACAATGGAATTCTGAGGGGGTCTATCCAGAACGAAGCTGTTTCCCGTACCATCGGTAAAACACAACCTCCTATTACACTTGCATGAGTCTCCTATACCCAAATATATTAGAACTATTCTGTTGTGCCCTCACAATGCGCACAAGTGTAATACTAGTCTTTTACGCATTTATCGATGTCCGATCTCGACAATAGTCTGACTAGGGATATTTAATGATTAATCCTTCATGGACTGATACTGTCTCATATCATTCTCAATCCAGGAAATAATCATAGGGACCTCCTATCATTTATATATCTTGGTGATCTAATCATAAATGATAAGAGAGCAATCTCATTTGTCACATAGCTAATTTGTACAACAACACCGTGATCTTTACAAATAGTGACGCTATGGGTCATAATAGTCCAACAATCTCCCACTTGGCCTACAACCAGTCACTCGAGTGTTTAACACCCGAACTAATCTAATTAGGAAACACCAAAATAATCATTTATTAAATTTTAATAAACATCCTCGAATTTGTAACATAGACGGCAACTATATTGTGCGACTGTCCTAAGTTCATTATCGAGTAGCTGTTAAATAATACTAACTCGTTAATATTTCATATCTATGATATTCCACAGACCATAGCAGCAAGCCATGTCCTATAGTCGATGAATGATGTGGGAAAACATATGAACCTGTTAGAATACACTTCGAGCATGTCATATCATTCTTTCTGATATTTTTGTTTCATATCGATTCTGAGATCATGGTAAGGTCAAATCCTTATACTCGATATATCTTTAAACTCTATCTTGTGGATTTGATCTCTAAGATATTGACTAAGTTAGAACCAAAATGATCAAAAAGCAAAAGATTTGGGCCTTTTGGTAATTATTAAAAAATCTGGAAAATTTTCAGAATTCTATTTTTCATTTATATATGATATACAAATCATTTTGGTTGTGATTTGAAATCACATAAGTTTGTTTTGAACAATTTGGGACTAAAATAATTAAAATGGAAAGTTTAAGGGCTTTACGGTAATTTACTGAAATTATGATTTTTGGGTTAAACATTCTGGTTTTTTTAGTATTGAGTGATTAATTAAACATTCTGTTTTTGAGTATTGAGTGATTAAAATAAATTAGTTTATTTTAATTACCTAAAAAAATTAAAGAAATGGGAAAATTCGATTTTCCTGCTTTCCGCTGCGTAACCCGGGTAATACGTACAAAACCCCAACAAAATGGTATCGAAGCGAGTCTGATTCTAGGCCCACGATATGATTAGCTCTTTAAAATTTGATAATTAGTCTAATCTTTACTTGATGCATGCATATGTTATTTAATTTGATTAAATAAAAGTGTATGACACATTATGGAATATCCCCGCTAAATAAGGTATTAAAGTAACTAGTATAGAAATACTTGTTTCTTGGTTCACCTTGTCAATACGGTTTATGTTAGGGATATGCTCTATACCCAACTTATGGATGGGCTATATGTACATTTTTTTCTAATATTTTCATTAATGAATAAAATGACAATCTTTATTATACGTGTCTTACATAACTTATATGAATCATCACACTGTAATAAAGCCATTGGAGTAATAAGACGATAGCTTCCACGCCTTATGAGAATCATTACTCTTAAGTGTTCCTAGTTGTAGTTTTGTGAATAATCTGGGCGTTCACAAAGCGAAGAGACTAGCATGATGATATGATCCACCCTTAAGTGGGGTAGCCGATCTCATAGGCTACTAGCGGAGATCCGTCCACTTGGTGTATCACATGGATGCATGAGTTGCTCGTGTCCATCGAACTGACCGCCGAAAGTTTTCATATGGAGTGTTTATCCCATGTGTCTGTGAGAACTTTCATGTATCGATTATATGACTAGTCCTTTGACTTGAGGTCTTTACAATCTTATATGTGGATCAAATAACTTTGACATTCTCCTTCCTCGGTTCAAAAGATCCGGTCATAAGGGTATGATTGGGTCATTTGTTGAAACACATGAAGTTTGTAAAGATATAACAAAGAATTGCCACTCTCTCAGATAATATTTTCTTATAAGAGTAGTATTCCAGTTCGCGGGTTGATATGTGTGATCAGTGCTTGAGATTGTGGCCACATCGGAAGAATCATGTGAGATTCTTGGGTTAGCACGATTCATGACACTATCAACATCATACCTTTGACCATATGGGTAGACACTTTCCATACCCTAGGTCAATAAGTGGGGATACAGTGGGGCGATGGACCGTATTATATGTAAATCACATACATAATGGGTATATATATCTTTCCTTCTCATTTGAGGGCCTTGACATGTTGCTAGTGTTGGATAATTATGACCCATAACATCACTATTTGTACAGATCATGGTGTTGTTGTACAAATTAACTATGTGACAAAGAGATTGCACTCTAATCATTTGTGATTAGATCACCTAGATGTATAAATGATAGGAGGTCCCTATGATTAGTTCCTGGATTGAGATGATATGAGATAATATCAGTCCACGAAGGATTAATCATTAAATATCCCTAGTCGTAGTATTATCGAGACTGGACATCGATAATGCGGAATAGACTAGTATTACACTTGTGCGTGTTATGTGAGATCATAACGGCATAGTTCTCATATATTTGGGTATGGATACTCATGCAAGTGTAATAGGAGGTTGTGTTTTACCGATGGTACGGAAAACAGCTTCGCTCTGGATAGACCCCTCGGAATTCCATTGGTAGTATGACTATGTGTCTATGGAAGTCCGAAATCAGGGTAGGTGTATTTGGTCTTAACCTGAGACTTGCATCGCTAATACTTGCGACAATCGGTATGCTTTAGTTTTGATCGTCCAGGGCTTTAACCGGTTGTGTGTACGCCAATGCTGGGTATATTGAGAATCGTAGAGTATTGGGTGTGATGTCAAGATGGAAGTGTCACTCCAGTCATAGTGGAGATGATGTCACGTAGGATACGGTACTAGTGCTCTTAAGTACTGCAGTCATCGGGATATTATGACTAGGTTCATGTATATCCGATAATAGAGACTAGTTACCAGACATCCGACATGTGCTTCGTACGGGGCAGACACACTCCAACCCAGGCCTAGCACGTGACAATCCTATACTGGATCGCAATACGCAATACTACATATACTACGCCTGACATAGATTATATATTCCAGTAAGAATATTTCTGGAGAATTGGGTAGGCACGGTGCTTTGCTAGAAGCCAACCATGTCTTGTAAATCGGTAAGCACGTGGTACGAGGTACGCACGTATTCGGATAATTCGATGACCGTATTTACTGCCAACATATCCAGGGATCTCTTGGGTCGCTTCCCAAAGATTCACCGATGACAGTTGATTTAAATTAGAATTAATCTGGGATTATTAATTAAGAGAGAGAAAATTAATCTGGGTTAATTGAGGTTATTTAATCTAGGATTAAATGTGTTCGGAAGAGAGAGAACACGATTAATTTGGAATTAATCGGTAAAATAAATTTAATAGTTAAATTTGATTTTTCTATTTAATTTATTCATATGTGCTAAAATTAATATATCGGATATATTAATATGAATTGGATTTCATTATGAAATTAAAGTTGGACTTTAATGCGAATGAACGAATTAATTTAGAATTAATTCGTAGATGACGTTCGTAATATATTTGCGAGGCATCGTTATTTAATTAAATTAGATTTAATTATTTAGCGACGAAAGTTTGTTTAATCGGATTAAACGGAACCGCGCCGCGACAAATGTTCGTAGAGACATTTTGAGTTTTGAATTCAAAATGGCGGGGCCCACTTCACACATGTCAACATGTGAAGTGGTGGTTGGTAAGTGGTTTTGGCATTACTTTCCACTACTTGGTTTAGGTGAAACCAAATTACCCCAACTACATGGTTTTGGTGAAAAGGGTAAAAACCATTTAACAAAACCCTAGCTCTCTCTCTACACACATGTGCAACACAACACTTGAAACATTGGAAACCCTAATCCTCTCCTCCATGGGCGTGAGCTTCATCCTTGCAAATGGGCGTGAGCTTCTTGTCTTCCTCTCTTTGATTTTGTGGCAAAATCAACAAAGCTAGCACTTGGAGAAATCAACTAAGGTGATAGAGGAAACACTTCAAGAGTTGGAATCATCACTAAAGCTTGGAATCAACAAAGGAGGATCTTGGAGATCTTCAACTTAAAGCTTGGAATCAACAAAGGAAGGATCTTGGAGATCTTCAACTCAAAGCTTGGAATCAACAAAGGAAGCATCTTGGATCTTGGATCTTCTTCTCAATTTTAAAAGCTCAAATCCATTCAATGTAAGTAATTCCGCAACTTATTTTGAATTTGTGAACATGTTTTCATGCTTATTAGATCCTTGGCATGTTCTAGGAACACTAACAATGGTATCAAGAGCCAATTTTAAGCATGAAAATTTTAGGGTTCATGAGACTAAAATTTGGGGCTTTTATGTTTTGAGCATGATTTCTTCAAATTGATGCTTTGAGCATGCTTAGATTATGTTAACTTAGAGTTGTGCATGATTATTTGAAATAATTGATTGGATCAAAAATTAAAAAAATTTTAAGGTGGCCGAATACTGTGACAGTGTACTGCAGTTTTTTGATTTTTGTAACATGAAATGATGTGTTTAAATGCATGTTTAAATGTTGATTGTTGGTTTGATTGATTAGAATCAAAGTCAATAATGTTTATGTTAAATCAAAGAGCATGTTGAGCATGAAATGATGATTTTAGGATTCAATTTGTGTTGAGCATGAAATGATGTATTTTGGCTTCAATTTGTGTTGAGCATGAATTAATGGATTAAGCATGATTAATTAAGTTAATTGGTATTTTGGAAATATTGAGTTTAATTAATTAATCATGGCTAATACACTTTAATTAAAATAATTGTGATATTTAGAATATTATAATTATGTTAATAAGCCTTTAATTTGTAATGGGCTAAAAGTGTGTATTTGGGCTTAATGGGCTTGGTTTGACTAAGTTTGGTTTTGGACTTTTGGATTGGATCCAATTGGGCCAAAACCAATTCCATAAGGTCCAAATACATCACTTGGCCTTTTAAAGAATTTAATTGGGCCTAATGGGCCTAAATTGATTTGTTGGCAATAGGGTGATTCCTATTGGGCCTTGGCATTTTGGGTTTGATCCATTATGGCCAAAGCCCATGCCTTAAGAATCAATTAAAAGCCCATTGGACTTTAATTGAAATGACATTGGATGTTATTGGGCCTTTGAGACCCATTAAGATTGGATTTGGAATCCAAGTCTTTAAGGCTTAAAAGTAAGTGTATATATTTAATTTGGAATTAAATTGGAATTAGTATTGAATACAAATAAATTGGATTTAAAGTTGTAGTTCAATATAATTCAAGAATACTTACTTTGAGTATTTATTCTTAAACGAGTTTGACTCACGCAATCAAATCGTTGTATGAACATTATATGGTCATTAATTCAAAGATTAATTAATTGGATTAGATTGATTGAATAACATGATTTGTATGAATACATGAATGTGTTGTGTATGAATAATGTATATCGGATGGATATTAGAAGGGCAAGGGCAGTTTTGGAAATTGTTGTAATAAGTTAGAATTTATTAAATTGGACCTGCGTGTCCAGCCTTTTATCTCCTTTCTCATTGTATTTCTCTTCTCACCTATTCCCCTCAATGTTAATGAGGTTTCTTTATTGTATTTTTTAATTGGGTAGAAGTTAGAATAGTTCTAGCCGGGGAGAGGAAAGGGAGTGATTTGTTCTAGGAACAATTTGTGAGATACCATCCGCATATCATTATTAATTTATTTATTTATACGCGCTTTATTATGTATTTAGAATGCATGTTTAAGGGTGTATGATGATGAGACTTAACAAAGATAATAAATTGGTTGCCAATTTGCACGCGAAAAACCCTCACAACATATTAAGCGTTTTTCCTTCCTTGAGTGATTCTTACTCAAGATCCAAAGTTGGCATTGGTTTGTTGGCCAAAGTCAAGACCTTTGTCAATTGCGGATGTGTTTGAATCATGAGAGTTTTGTTCCATATCGGTGTCTTGTCCAAGTTGTGATTTGTTGGCCAAAGTCAAGATCACTTCTTGTCCATCGACATTGATTACGAAGCTTTCCATGTCAATGGGTTCCGCTTAACTGGGATCATTAAGTTTGTTGTGCCAAAGCCAAGGCTTAGTTGATTCAGAGGAAAAAGGTTAGGTAATATATTCGATATATTGGCATATATAAAATATATGTTTCGGACTTGGATGTCCACCTACTGGATCTAGGAATTGGATGGAATCCAATTGATCTTTGAGATCTACCTAGTTAAATATCATACAGCTTGTTGGCCAAAGTCAAGGTTGTGTGTTATTTAACGGGATCCTAGCCCACTAGGAAACTGGGTTTCCCGAGTACTCGACAGAGGGTTAGAGGCTCGCCGAAAAATAGTGGGAGGCAGAATTAATTTGCAATATTCGTTTAATTACTTGCCATATGCGCTCAATCAAATATCATTCGTCAATATATATTATATATTAGTTGGACTAATATTTAATTGTTGTTTTAATAAACAGTTGGACTGTAATTCAAACTATTCAATTATGGTTGATTTTATAATTGATTATAGTAATCAATATAATTGGAATTAACCAATTAATTATATTGATTAAATGGTTGGACCATAGTAATCATTATATTAAATAGTACCTAAAATCGTTGATTAAATAGTTGGACTATTAGAATCAAGATTAAATTGAAAGATTAGTGTTTAAAACATTATCCTAGGAAAATGTGTTTAGACGACTTTAATTTTCAAATTGGGAATAAAATTTCAGGATGATCCTGGAAACTAATAAGTTACTTTATTTGATAAAATAACATATTAGGCCTAAGCCCAGAGTTAAGCAAATAGTAGAGCATGATCTTTGGAAGATTCATGTGATGATAACTTTAGTGCTTAATTCATTATACTTGTCATAATGACTCCTTAATTTCTTAATCAGAACTAAGGATTAGATCCTTAAAGTATGATAATGAAATTGAAGGATCTTCATAGATCTATTCTTAGATCTTAGAAGTATTAAATTGCAATAAACAACTCTTGGAGAGTTAATAACTATTCTCAAGGAGACCAAAGTCAAAGTTTGCAATAAGGCAAGTAGCGCAAGGCGCATCTTACTTCGATATTCTAGAAGGCCAAGGCTTGGCCAAAGACTTCTGGAATGTGAAAAGGGCAAAGGCAAAATCATTATAATCTTCTAGGAAGATAAATGACATATCCCAAGATGTCTGCCTAAATTGTGGCAAACGGGGTCATTGAAGCGTGACTGCCGTATGGACAAAGCAGACATGAAGGAATTGAAGACGAGCAAGGCTCTGACTTCAAATATGTTTGTCAACATTATGTTCACTACTAGTATTAAAATTAGATTTTGAATACTTAGTGTGGTACATAAAATATATGTATTGATGTTCAGAATCTGTTTTGAACGGGATACTGACATCATTTGAGATTAATCTGCGAATCGGAAACGGGACGACAATCGCTGTTTCAACCGTAGATACCTAAGTTTAGGAACTACCCTTCGGGTATGTACTTAAATTAGGAAACTGTTAAAATATAACTAGTTTGACTAGAATAATATCTCTATATCGTGTATAACTCGTTGCGAGTATACCTTTATATTCTAGAACACTAAAGTGTTTTTTTTATAAAGATGATATTGAGATAAACACATTAGATGTGAACAACAGTATTTATATTTTGAATATAAATAAATCTCAAACATATAACATGAACACAAGTAGCTCAAACTGATTTGATCAGATAAGACTTATTTGTGGCAGTGTTGTCTGGGACACATTAAACAAGACTCGTATATCCACACTTTTGAAGAGTGGATACTAGGACGGATTTGATTCCATTCAAATGAAGTCTACGAATCTAGTTTATTAGGCAAAGTGCCTAAAACACCTTTACTTGGTAGAAGTATAAATGCCACCGATCTATTAGCCCTCGTTCATAGTGACGTAAGTGGGCCCATATCTAGCTAGGCTAAATATGGAAATAAGTTTCGTGACCTTTGCAGATGTGGCATCTCGTTATGGTTATGTGTTTCTTATGAAGCACGAATCGGAAACTTTTAGAGTTTCGACACGAAAAGACAAATAGATCGGCTAAAGTATTAAAACATCACGGTTTGACCATGATGAAAATACTTAAGCAATAAGTTTCTCATATACTTGAAAGAGTATAGTATTCTTTCAATGAGGACTCCTCCTGGAACACGTCAATTTGACGGTGTGTCCGAACGGAGAAACCGAATTTTGTTGGACATGATAAGGTTAATCATGAGTCGCTCTGAGCTACCATTTTCCTTCAAAAGGGATAAGCATTAACAGTGCAATACTTATTTTGAATAAGGTTCCATAAAAATCTGTTTGACAGATTTCATATTAGATATAAACAGGAAAGAAACTGGGCTTTCTCACCTGATGATTTGGGAATGCTAGGCATACGTTTGGATGATACCAAACTAGAACCCAATTGGATAAGTGCCTAATATAATTGGTTATCCTAAGGAAACCAAAGTATAGTACTTATACAACTCACTAGAGAACAATGTAATTGTTGCTCACCATGCGGTTTTCCTAAGAGGAATACGGTATGCAGTGGTAAGTGGGAGGATAGTAAAACTCGATGAAAATCGGAGTAATATTGTTCAAGGCACCTAGTCCTTAATGGAACACAAACAGTTCATCAAGGATGAAACTGTACCAGTAATCTTCGAATACACAAGAACCGCGTAGGTCGGAGAGAGTCAGAAAACAACCTGGGGTATGGGTTTCTGATCTCACCTCATAAAGATGTCAATCTTATTGAGGAATACGAACTGACTACGTATAAGGAAGTGATACAAGGTATCGACTCCCTATCATGGCAAAGTGCCATGAGTCCAAAATGGATTCCATATAACAACTACGTTTGGACACTATTGTTGTTGTACCACAAGGCATTGTGCCTATTGGTACTATATAAGTCTTCAAGGAAGACATACATGGAAGGCAACATACCAACGTACTATGCTAGGCTTGTAGCGAAAAGGTATCGTTATCAACATTGTGTTGATTACAACGAAATCTTTATCTGTTGCCACGTTAAATCCATTTGGATAATGCTTGCTGATGCTGCATGTTTCATTCATGAAATATGGCAGCTGAACGTCAAAATCGCTTTCCTTAAACGGAAACCTCTTTGGAGGATGTTTACAACATCCTGACGATTTTGTCGTATCAAAACTAGCAAACAGGTTTGCAGGTTATTCGATCCATGTATGGATTGAAGTAAGCATTGGGTTCTTGGAACTATCGTTTTGATGTAATCATAATGGTGTATATGATTTGATTCAAAACAAATATGATTCTTGTGTATATAAGGAGATTAGTGGGAGCACTGACAATGATGTCCTAAATAATGATGATATGTCATTTCTTGGAAATGATATTCCCATATTACAATCGGTGAAAGCTTGGCTTTCATGAAAATTCTCCGTAGAATTCTTGGGAGAAACAACCTTTATTAGGAATAAAGATCTACTGGGATAGATTTAAAGTTGTTAACAATCTCTAGAACTCGTACATTAAAAATGTACGTGACCTGGTGTCTCATATGTTTTGAGCATATGGAGTCACAAACAGGTCAATCCAAGTGATAGTCACTGGATTGATATTAAGAACATCCGTTAGTATCTTCGAGAACTAAGGATGATGTCTTATACTATGGAGATGGAAACTTGAAGTGACTGGGATCACTGTAGCAAGTTTCCTAACCGATAAAATGACTTAAGTCGCTAAACGGTACTATACAGTTTGAATAACGGAACAGTGACCTGAAAATCTTCCAAGCAAGATACTGTTACTGAATAAACAACAAATGCGGGTTATTGCTGCACCTGAGGCAGCAATAGAAGCCATCTGGGTCCATATCAAATCTAATTAGATTAGATATAGTTCTGTTAGCAGCTGAGCTAGGCGTCAGCACAGGCTAAAGAATTAATGGTCTCATCAACGATCCAGATATATACTTCAACTATTCATCTGATTCGTTCGGATCATACATCGTGGCGATGCGATGATCGAATAAATCGCATCAGACGATAATCATACAAATCCGCAGACGAAAGCCTTTCCTCAGCAATTTGAGCGAACCGTACATAGTTCGGGTGTAAAACACTCGAGTGACTGGCTATAGGCCAAGTGGGAGATTGTTGGACAATTATGACCCATAGCGTCACTATTTGTACAGATCATGGTGTTGTTGTACAAATTAACTATGTGACAAAGAGATTGCACTCTAATCATTTGTGATTAGATCACCTAGATGTATAAATGATAGGAGGTCCCTATGATTAGTTCCTGGATTGAGATGATATGAGACAGTATCAGTCCACGAAGGATTAATCATTAAATATCCCTAGTCGTAGTATTATCGAGACTGGACATCGATAATGCGGAATAGACTAGTATTACACTTGTGCGTGTTATGTGAGATCATAACGGCATAGTTCTCATATATTTGGGTATAGGATACTCATGCAAGTGTAATAGGAGGTTGTGTTTTACCGATGGTACGGAAAACAGCTTCGCTCTGGATAGACCCCTCGGAATTCCATTGGTAGTATGACTATGTGTCTATGGAAGTCCGAAATCAGGGTAGGTGTATTTGGTCTTAACCTGAGACTTGCATCGCTAATACTTGCGACAATCGGTATGCTTTAGTTTTGGTCGTCCAGGCTTTAAAACCGGTTCTGTGTACGCCAATGCTGGGTATATTGAGAATCGTAGAGTATTGGGTGTGATGTCAAGATGGAAGTGTCACTCCAGTCATAGTGGAGATGATGTCACGTAGGATACGGTACTAGTGCTCTTAAGTACTGCAGTCATCGGGATATTATGACTAGGTCATGTATATCCGATAATAGAGACTAGTTACCAGACATCCGACATGTGCTTCGTACGGGGCAGACACGACTCCAGCCCCAGGCCTAGCACGTGACAATCCGATACTGGATCGCAATACGCAATACTACGTATACTACGCCTGACATAGATTATATATTCCAGTAAGAATATTTCTGGAGAATTGGGTAGGCACGGTGCTTTGCTAGAAGCCAACCATGTCTTGTAAATCGGTAAGCACGTGGTACGAGGTACGCACGTATTCGGATAATCCGATGACCGTATTTACTGCCAACATATCCAGGGATCTCTTGGGTCGCTTCCCAAAGATTCACCGATGACAGTTGATTTAAATTAGAATTAATCTGGGATTAATTAAGAGAGGAAAATTAATCTGGGATTAATTGAGGTATTATTTAATCTATGATTAAATGTGTTCGGAAGAGAGAGAACGCGATTAATTTGGAATTAATCGGTAAAATAAATTTAATAGTTAAATTTGATTTTTCTATTTAATTATTCGTATGGGCTAAAATTAATATATCGGATATATTAATATGAATTGGATTTCATTACGAAATTAAAGTTGGACTTTAATGCGAATGAACGAATTAATTTAGAATTAATTCGTAGACGACCTTCGTAATATATTTGCGAGGCATCGTTATTTAATTAAATTAGATTTAATTATTTAGCGACGAAAGTTCGTTTAATCGGATTAAACGGAACCGAGCCGCGGCAAATGTTCGTAGAGACATTTTGAGTTTTGAATTCAAAATGGTGGGGCCCACTTCACACATGTCACACATGTGAAGTGGTGGTTGGAAAGTGGTTGGCATTTATGCCAAAACCACTTACTTTCCAACTACTTGGTTTAGGTGAAACCAATTACCCCAACTACATGGTTTTGGTGAAAAGGGTAAAACCCTTTACCAAACCCTAGCTCTCTCTCTTCACACTGTGCAACACAACACTTGAAACATTTGGAACCCTAATCCTCTCCTCCATGGGCGTGAGGTTCATCCTTGCAAATGGCGTGAGCTTCTTGTCTTCCTCTCTTTGATTTTGTGGCAAAATCAACAAAGCTAGCACTTGGAGAAATCAACTAAGGTGATAGGGAAACTACTTCAAGAGTTGGAATCATCACTTAAAGCTTGGAATCAACAAAGAAGGATCTTGGAGATCTTCAACTTAAAGCTTGGAATCAACAAAGGAAGGATCTTGAAGATCTTCAACTCAAAGCTTGGAATCAACAAGGAAGCATCTTGGATCTTGGATCTTCTTCTCAAAATTTTAAAAGCTCAATCCATTCAATGTAAGTAATTCCGCAACTTATTTTGAATTTGTGAACATGTTTTCATGCTTATTAGATCCTTGGCATGTTCTAGGAACACTAACAGCTAGATGTCAACCTTGTCATTGAAATCGAACGACCATCTAATCGGAGGATATTTTATGTTTGATTAAATTATCACGATTCATTTCATTCCAACTTGAGGGGAACCCAAAGGTCAAACACACAAAGTCGAATCAATGTTAACATGCACAATACATATTTAACAACATATTGATTGCTGTATGAATTGTTCATAAATGGTTCAATATGTTTAATTATTGAACAGATCATTTATGAGGTTCCATAGTGGCTTAGGGATTGGTGAATGACGATAGGGGCACTTTGGGAATTGGAATAAAAAAAATACTATTCATGTGAATAGTAATTTTTTTTTTTGTTATTTGTTTTGAATTCCAATTCGGCCTAAACTCTTATTTGGGTTTTATAATCTCATTAAACCACTAAATTAAGATCCAATGGCTAAGATTAAATTGGCTTTTATCCCACATCGGATTCTTAATTAATTTTGTTATCTTTGGAGCACTATATAAACCCAAAGAATTCTTCACAAATTTTTGCACCAACCTTTGAAATCTTGGGTTTATATAAGTGAGAAGTTCTAAAGTTTTAAGAGTAAGCCACTGATTTTGAGGATCCTTAAGTCTAATTGACTAGAGGAACCTCGAGTTAAAAGTTTTGAGGTATTTGCCTAGGCTAGCACCAAGGGCAAAATACCCGTGCACTCAAGGCGTAGTCTTGCCATTGAGTTTTGGCTTTAATGTGTGCATCTTTGGAGGCCACACACTTGGGTGGCTCTTTGGAACGTGGAAGAGCTGCTTGCTGAGTTCGAGAAAAGCTTGTAGATTGGAGGGAGGACTGGAGGAGTCTACGGTTCAAGTAAGTCTTTTTCTTTTCTTTATTAATTAGAGTTCTTATGATAGTTAAAAACTCATTTTTTTTTTGTATCTCTATACAAGGTTCGGACTACCACCTCTAGCGAACATCTCTCACTTAATAGGTTTTGAAAAGTCAAATAGTACTTAAATATATAAGGGTCCCTCACTTAATGGGTTTTGGGATTTTCAAAATATTCTTAGTGGGGTATTTGATTGTGTTGGAAGGTTAATGCTTAATTTTCAATCTTGGGGATTATTTAATTATTCATATATTATATGATTTTGGTCTTTTCTTTTAGTACGCCTTGATGTTTTTGTATCTTATACTTTCATCGTGCACAAGCACATTTACCACATAACTTTTATGTTTGGCTCTAGACGAGGGGATCATAATCTTTTGTTAACACTTTAATAAGAGTGTTCCATTTGATTTAAGCCAATCCTTCACAATTCGATAACTAGAGAAAAACTCCCAGAAGATGAGGGGGTTCGCTGTG
>SKCR01013977.1:0-65169 GCA_019454045.1 Zanthoxylum bungeanum | reverse complement strand
ATGTTGAAGCTTGAAGCTTCAAATCTTGAAGACAAGGGGCGCCAAACACTGTTCACAGCAGCCCACTGATTTGCCAAAAGTGTGCAGAATTTCGAATTTTGTTGCCCAAATCGTCGCTCAACCGCTCGATGTAAGTATTCCGCACTTACGTCGTTGTATTCACTTGTGTATCATGCTTGAGTTTTGATCTTGGGACCTATAGAAACTCCAACAATGGCATCAAGAGCTTAGGTTAAAAGCATGAAAAAGTTAGGGCTAAAATTTGGGCAAACTTGATTTTGAGCATGATAAATTAAATTGGATGGATTTGTATGCTTAATTGTGTTTGAATTGAAGATTGATTGGGTCAATTTCAAGAAAATTTGATTGGATCATTTTTTCCCCAAATTTCTACCTTGGCCGAATTTGATACATGATTAATGTCTTGGGATTTTTTATTTTTGACAATTGGATGTGTTGGAAATCATTTGGGATGATGATTTTATGTCGATTGCGGAATCAATTGGATTGAATTCGATCGGACGAAAAATCCCCCCAAATTGCCAAGTATGTCATAAAGCTTGAAATTGGGTAAAATTGATTTGAGCATGCAATTATGAAATTGGATGATAAGTATGCTTGAATTTATTTTAATTGATGATGGTTGGATCAATTTGATTAAATATTATTTGGACCAAATTTCCCCAATTTTGATGTGTGGCCGAATAGGAGAATGCCCTAAATCTTGGTAATTTGTTTCGTTGATCATTGGATGACTTGAAATGATTGAGGATGATGATTTAATGTTAATTTGGATTTAAATTGATTGAATTCGGAATTGACATAAAATTAGTCCACATTACCGAGAGTATTAAAGCATGTAATGGGTTTGATTTTAATCTTAATGTGTTGGACATGTGATGATGAAGATGTTGGATAATATGACCCATAGCGTCACTATTTGCACAGATCATTGTGTTGTTGTAGCAAATTAACTATGTAATAAGGAAATTGCACTCTCATCATTTGTGATTAGATCACCATAGATATATAAATGAAGAGAGGTCCCTATGATTAGTTCCTGGATTGAGATGATATGAGACAGTATCAGTCCACGAAGGATTAATCATTAAATATCCCTAGCCGTAGTATTATCGAGACTGGACATCGATAATGCGGAATAGGCTAGTATTGCACTTGTGTGCGTGTGAGGGCACAACGGCATAGTTCTCATATATATAAGTGTTGGATACTTATGCAAGTGCGATAGGAGGTCGTGTTTCACCGATGGTACGGGAAACAACTTCGCTCTGGATAGACCCCTCGGAATCCCATTGGTATTATGAATATGTGTCTATGGGAGGCCGAAATCAAGGTAGGTGTGCATAGTCTTAACCTGAGACTTACATCGCTAATGCTTACGACAATCGATATACTTAGTTGAGGTCGTCTAGGACTGTAACTAGTTCTGTGTACGCCAATGCCGGGTATATTGAGAATCGTAGTGTATTGGATGTGATGTCAAGACGGAGTATCACTCCAGTCATAGTGGAGATGATGTCACGCAGGATACGGTATTAGTGCTCTTAAGAGATGCGCATCCAATCGTGATATTATGACCAGGTCATGAATATCCGATTATAGAGACTAGTTACCAGACATCCGATATGTGTTTCGGACGGGGCAGACACTTATCCAGCCCCAGCCCTAGCACGTGATTATCCGATACTGGGCCGATATGCACAACATTAGTATACTACGCTTGATACAGATCTTAATATTCTTTAATGGATATGTCCGGAGAATTAGGTAGACTTGGTGCTTTGCTAGGAGTCGACCTTGTCTTGTAAATCGGTAGAACGTAGTACTTGGTACGTACGTGATTCGGGTACTCCGACGACCGTATTTACTGCCAGATATCCGGGGATCTCATGGGTCGCTTCCCGATAATCCACCGATGACGCACAACTTGCACTCTTGAATAATCTGGGATTATAATAGAAGAGAGAGAAAATTAATCTAGGATTAGTAACGGAGATATTTTATCCGGGATAAAATGTCGTCTAAAGAGAGAGAACGATTAATTTGGAATTAATCGATGAATTAATATATTCGATATATTAATGAAATTAGATTTCGACGCGGAATTAAAATTAGATTTTAATTCGGGCAAACGAGTTAATTTAGAATTAATTCGTTAGCGACGTAAATAATAATTTCGCCAGGCGCAATTATTTATTTAAATTCGATTGAATTAACGTCGCGACGTAAGCTCGGTATTTCGGAAATATCGAACCCGAACGCGTGAGTGCACGGGGCCCACTTTCATTGGAAACGTGTGGGGCCCACATGACACATGTCATTCTAATGCTTTGCATGTAGATAGTGTACAATGCACTCAATGTTATTGCATGGAAATTGAGTGTTTGACACTCTAAGCCATTGCATGTTTTGTGTCATAATTTTATTATTTATTTAATAAATATTATGGCATAAATATAAATTGATTTTTGGTAAATCATTTTAATTAACACAAAACATTTCATCTCTCTCAAATGCTCTCTTCTCTCACGCCCAAATGGGCACAATGCTCACTGGTTTTGAACCAGAAAAACGTGAGCAATAGGGAAGCTAAGAGTGGTTTCTCATGGTGAGAAATCAAGTGCTAGCACACTTACAAGTCTTGTGAAGGTGGTAGGGAGAGGTTCGACCATGAGACGGGATCCATCCGACGAAGCTAGGAGCTCCGTTTTCTCATTCATTTTCTGTTTTTGTAGGCAGTGGACTGCATGCAGTAGGCTTACATGGCAGTGCGTTTTTTGGGTTCATTTGTCTTCAAATCGACTCTACCGATCAATGTGAGTATTCCGCTACCTCCGTTGATGTGTTCACACATAATTTCATGTCTTGTTTGATCTTGGGACCTTAGAAATTACCAACAGAAGATGAGCATGATTAGTTAGCCTAATTTTTTGTTTAGAAATGTTAATTAGGGTGATTAATCATGATATACACTTTAGGTAATTAAATTGCGAAATTGGATTTGTGTAATTTAATTAATTGGGCTAATTTTGGAAATTTAGCTTGAATTGTTGTTATTGGGCTTATTGGGCTTTGTTGTACAAAGTTTGTTTTAGGCAAAATTGGTTGGATCCAATTGGGCCCAAAACCGCATCCATAAAGCCCAAATGCAACATAATGGACTTTATAATTTAATTGGCCTAATGGGCCAAAATTAATTTATAGGCTTATGGGGTAACTCCCGGATTGGACTTTGGTTGCGGGTTTGACCCGAGTTGACCAAAAGTCCACGCCTTAAGAAATTAATTAAAAGCCCATTGGACTTTAATTAAGTTGACGTTGGACGTTAATCGGGCTTTGAGACCCGTAACAATTAAATTTAGAATTTAATTCGTAAAAGGTTTATTAATAAAGTGTGATATTTAATTTGGAATTAAATAGTGAATTAGAATTAAATACAAATTGAATTGGATTTAATTGTGTAGTTTTTTAATTCTAGAATTTGTACTTTAAGTACTTATTCGTAAAACGAGTTTGACTCGAGCAAAATCAAATCGTTGTTTAAACTTGGATGATCATTAATTATCAAGATTAATTAATTGGATTAGATTGATTGATAACATGCTTGAGTGAATACATGGTTGTGATGCATGAATAATGTATATCGGATGGATATTAGATGGGTGGGGAAATTTTAGAAATTGTTGTAATAAATTTGATTTATTAATTGGACCTACGTGTCCAGCCTTATCACCTCCTATTCTTTGTATTCTCTTCTCACCTATTCCCCTCAATGTAAATGAGGTTTCTTTAGAAGTGTAGTGTAACGGGTAGAAGAAATATTTGTGCTAGCGGGAGAGAGAAAGTGAGAGATTTGATCTAGGATCAATGTGTAAAATATTCATCCGCATATCATTACTATTTTATCATATGCGCTTTATTATGTGTTTAGAATGCATGTTTAAGGGTGTATGATGATGAGACCTTAACAAAGATAATAAATTGGTTGCCAATTCGCACACGAAAATCCCTCAATAAATATCAAGCGTTTATTTTCCTTCCATTGAGTGATTCTTGCTCAAGATCCTAGATTGGCATGGGTTGTTGGCCAAAGTCAAGCCCTTGTCCGTCGAAGATGTGTTTGAATCACGAGGCTTTGTTCCATATTGGTGTCATGTCCAAGTTGTGCTTTTTTGGCCAAAGTCAAGACCATTTCTTGTCCATCGACATTGATTACGAAGCTTCCATGGTCAATGGGTCGCGCTTGACTGGGATCATTAGGTTTGTTGTGCCAAAGCCAAGGCCTAGTTGATTCAGAGGAAAAATGTTAGGTAATACATTGGATGTATTGGCATATATAAGATATATGTTTAGGATTTGGAAGTCCACCTACTGGATCTAGGAATTGGATTGGATCCAATTGATCTTAGAGATCTACCTAGTTAATTATCATACAATTTGTTGGTCAAAGTTAAGATTGTGTGATATTTAACGGGATCCTAGCCCACTAGGAAACACGGTTTCCCGAGTGCTCGACAGAGGGTTAGAGGCTCGCCGAAAAATAGTGGGAGGCAAGAATTGAATTTGCAATACTCGTTCAATTACTCGCCATACGCGCTCATTTAAATTATTTCATCATCATTAGATTAAATGTTAGTTAGACTAATATTTAAATTGTTGTTGTTTTAATAAATAGTTGGACTGTATTATACTTGATTATATATATTGGATTATATTAATCAATATATTTGAATAATTAATTTCAGTTTACAGTTGATTTATAATTGGATTATAGTAATCAATGTAATTGAGGTTGATTAATTTGGATTATATTTGATTATATAGTTGGACTATTATAATCATTATAATATATATAGTACCACTAATCGTTGATTAAATAGTTGGACTATTGTAATCAAGATAAAATTGAAAAGTTGGATATTTAAAATATAATCTGGGATTAAAATATTTTAAATGATTTAATTTTCAAATTGGGAATAAATAATAGGTTACTTTATTTGATAAAATAACTTATTATACCTTACGCCCAAAATTAAGCAAAATAAGTAGAGCATAAAATCTTTGGAAGATTTATGTGATGATGACTTTAATGCTTAATTTTATATACTTGTCATAAATCTAATTTTAGATTTAGAAGTATTAAAATTGCAATTTATAATTCTTGGAGAATTAATTGACAATTCTAGAGGAGATAAAGTCAAAGTTTGCAATTGGGCATGTAGCACGAGGTGCACATCGTTTCGATATTCTAAAAACCCAAGGCTTGGCCTAAGGTTCCTAAAATATTGAAAAGGATAATTGACATATACCAAAGTGACTACCATTTGGATATGGCAGACACGAAGGAATTAAAGAAAGGGCAAGGCTCTGACTTTAAAAATGTTTGTCAAAGTTATGTTCACAACTAGTATTGAAATTAGATTTTAAATACTTAGTGTGGTACATAAAATATATGTATTGATGTTCAGAATCTGCTATGAGCAGGATTAGAGAACTGTTATAATGTAACTAGTTTGACTAGATACATTATCTCTTTATCAGTGTTTAACCCACTGCGGGTGAACCTTTATATTTTAGAACACTAAAGTGTTTTATTATATAAGGATGATATTGAGATAAACACATTAGATGTGAATAACAGAATTTATATTTTGAATATAATTAAAATCTCAAAACATATAAAATGACAAATAAATAGCTCAAATTGATTTGATCAAGTAGAGACTTATTTGTGGCATTGTTGTCTAAGACAGAATTAAACAAGACTCGTATATCCGCACTTTTGAAGAGTGGGTACTAGGACTGATTTGACTATTCAAATAAAGTCTATGAATCTAGTTTGTTAGGTAAAGTACCTAAAACACTGTTTACTTGGTAATAGTGTAAATGCCACCGATCTATTAGCCCTAGTTCATAATGAAGCAAGTGGGCCCATGTCTAGCTAGGCTAGATATGGATATGAATATTTCGTGACCTATACAGATGTGGCATCGCGTAATGGTTGTGTGTTTCTTTTGAAGAACACAAATCGGAAACTTTTAGAGTTTCGACACGAAATAGACAAACAGATCGACTATAGTATTATACCGTCACGGTAAGACCGTAATGGAAATACTTAAGCAACAAGTTTCTTATATACTTGAAAGAGTATAGTATTCTTTCAAATGAGGACTCCTCCCGGAACACGTCAAAGTGACGGTGTGTCCGAACGGATTAACCGAATCATGTTAGACATGATAAGGCTAATCATGAGTCGCTCTGAGCTACCATTTCCTTCAACGGATAAGTTTTAACAGTGCAATAACTTATTTAGAATAAGGTTCCATAATAATCTGTTTGACAGATTACATATTAGATATGAACGGGAAAGAAACCGGGTTTTCATTCCTGACCATTTGGGATGCTAGGCATATGTTTGGATGATACCAAACTAGAACCCAAATTGGATAAGTGTCAATTGTAGGCTATCATAGGGATACCATAAGTATTGTATTTATACATCTCACCAAGAGAACAATTAGATTGTTGCTCACCATGCAGTTTTCCTGAGAGGAATACAGACATGCAGTGGTAAGTGGGAGGATAGTAAAACTCGATGAAAATCGGAGTAATACTATTCAAGGCACCTATTCCTAATGGAACATAAATAGTTCATCAAGGATGAAACTATTCCATTAATCTTCGAGTACACAAGAACCACGTACATCGGAGAGAGTCAGAAAACAACCTGGGGTATGGGTTTTCTGATCTCACCTCATAAAGATGTTAATCTTTTAAGGTATACCAACTGATTACGTATGAGGTAGTGATACAAGGTATCGACTCCCTATTATGACAAAGTGTCATGAGTCCGAAATGGATTCCATGTATATCAACAAGTTTGGATACTAGTTGATGTACCATAAGACATTGTGCCTATTCGTACTTTATAAGTCTTCAAGGAAGACATACATGGAAGGCAACATACCAACGTACTAAGCTAGGCTTGTAAAGAAAAGGTAGAGTTATCAACATTGTGTTGATTACGACGAAACCTTTTACATGTTGCCATTGTAAATCCATTTGGATAATGCTTGCTAAAGCTGTGTATTTCATTTATGAAATATGACAGTTTAACGGAAAATCGCTTTCCTGAAAAGGAAACCTTTCGGAGGATGTTTATAACATCCTGTCGGTTTTGTCGTACCATAACAAGCAAACAAGGTTTGCAGGTTATTCGATCCATGTTTTGGATTGAAGCAAGCATAGGTTCTAGGAATTATCGTTTTGATGTAATCATAATGGAGTATGATTTATTCAAAACGAAATGATTCTTGTGTATATAAAAGGGTTAGTGGGAGTGCACTGACATGAATGTCATGTAAGATAATGATAATATGTCATTTCTTGGAAATGATATTCCCATAAATAATCGGTGAAAGCTGGGCTTCCCTGATAACGACTGTAAGTCGTAACAAAGGTACTATACAATAGTATAACGGGACAGTGAGCTGGAAATATTCCGAGCTAGATAACTGTTGCCGAATAAACAACAAATGCGGATTATTGCTGCAGCTGAGGCAGAAATAGAAGCCATTTGGATCGATAATAAATCTAATTAGATTAGATATAGTTCTTTTAGCAGCTGAGCTAGGCGTCAGCACAGGCTAAGGAATTAATGGTCTCATCGATGATCCAGATATATACTTCGATATTCATCTGATTCGTTCGGATCATACATCATGGCGATGTGATGATCGTGTAAATCGCGTCAGACGATAATCATGCAAATCCGCTGACGAAAATCTTTTCTCAGTAATTTGAGCGAACCGTACATAGTTTCGGGTGTTAGACACTCGAGTGACTGGCTATGTGCCAAGTGGGAGATTGTTGGACAAAATGACCCATAGCGTCACTATTTGCACATATCATTGTGTTGTTGTAGAAAATTAACTATGTGACAAGGAAATTGCACTCTCATCGTTTGTGATTAGATCACCATAGATATATAAATGAAGAGAGGTCCATATGATTAGTTCCTGGATTGAGAATGATATGAGACAGTATCAGTCCACGAAGGATTAATCATTAAATATACCTAGCCGGAGTATTATCGAGACATGACATCGATAATGCGGAATAGGCTAGTATTGCACTTGTGCGCGTTGTGAGGGCACGACGGCATAGTTCTCATATATTTAAGTATTGGATACTTATGCAAGTGCGATAGGAGGTTGTGTTTCACCGATGGTACGGGAAACAGCTTCGTTCTGGATAGCCCATCGGAATCCCATTGGTATTATGACTATGTGTCTATTGGAGGCCGAAATCAGGGTAGGTGTATTTGGTCTTAACTTGAGACTTGCACCGCTAATGCTTACGACAATCAATATACTTTAGTTGAGGTCGTCTAGGACTCTAACCGGTTCTGTGTACGCCAACTGCTGGGTATATTGAGAATCGTAGAGTATGGGTGTGATGTCAAGACGGAAGTATCACTTCAGTCATAGTGGAGATGATGTCACGCAGGATACGGTATTAGTGCTCTTAAGTGTGCGCAACCATTGGGATATTATGACTAGGTCATGCATATCCGATTATAGAGACTAGTTACCAGACATCCGACATGTGCTTCGGACGGGGCAGACACTTATCCAGCCCCAACCCTAGCACGTGACTATCCGATACTGGGCCGATATACACATACTTTGTATACTACGCTTGATACAGATCTTAAATATTCTTAGATGGATATGACTGGAGAATTGGGTAGACTTCGTGCTTTGCTAGAAGCCGTTCGTGTCTCGTAAATCGGTAGAACGTAGTACTTGGTACGTACGTGATTCGGATACTCCGACGACCGTATTTACTACTGCGGAATTATCCGGGGATCTCATGGGTCGCTTCCCAAAGATTCACCGATGACGTATGACTCGCACTTTTTAAATCTGGGATTAATATGATGAGAAGAAAATTAATCTGGGATTAATTGCGGAGATATTTTATCTAGGATAAAATATCGATTAAAGAGAGAGAAACATTAATTTGGAATTAATCGAGGAAATAATATATTTGATATATTAAACGAAATTGGATTTCGACGCGGAATTAAAATTAGATTTTAATTCGGGCGAGCGAATTAATTTAGAATTAATTCATTAGCGACGTGAATAGTGATTTCGCTAGGCGTAATCATTTAATTACGACGCGACGGAAAATTCGTTAATTTGGAATTAGCGAAACCAAGCCCGAAATTATTTACGAGCGCATTCGCATTTCGAATTCGAGCGCGGCTCGTCAAATCGAGCGTCAAATCATTAGTCGCATCAAGCGTCAAATCACTTGTCACTTGAGTGATGTGACTTGACAACTTGATTGAGTTGACTTGATGTGATGAGTGATTGTGTGTGGTTGGGAATTAAACCCAAATGTGTGTGAAATGAATTTCAAATGAAATTCAAATGCATTTGATGCATAAAGTTCCACCAAAACCGTATACACTACTCACTCTCCATTTTCCCTCCTCTCTCTCCTCTTCTTCTTCCTCTCATCACTCACGCGCCATTTCTGGTTTTTGGAGGAAGTGAACTGCCGAAAATAACAAAAGAAATGGAGGGAAGCAAGTGTGTTTTATGGCAAAACAAGAGTGGCTAGCACACTCCGGGATCATGCCAGGTGATAAGGGAAGTATACCCATGAGCCGGGAAGCCAAATGTTGAAGATTGGAGCTTCAAATCTTGAAGACAAGGGGCGGCCAAACACTGTTCACAGCAGCCCACTGCTTTGCAAAAGTGTGCAGAATTTCGAATTTTGTTGCCCAAATCGTCGCTCAACCGCTCGATGTAAGTATTCTGCACTTACGTCGTTGTATTCACTTGTGTATCATGCTTGAGTTTTGATCTTGGGACCTATAGAAACTCCAACAACAGCAACTGTTGTCCCGTTTCATATTCGCAGATTAATCTCATCTGAAGTCAGTATCCTGCTCATAGCAGATTTTGCACATCGGTACATATATTTATGTATCACACTATTTAATATCTAAAATCCAATTTTAATATTAGTAGTGAACATTCTTATGATAAACATACTTAAAGTCAGAGCCTTGCCCTTTCTTTTATTCCTTCATGTCTGCCTTGTCCATACGGCAGTCACGCTTCAATGACTCCGTTTGCCACAGTTTAGGTAGACATCTTGGGATATGTCATTTGTCTTCCTAGAAGACTATAATGATTTTGCCTTTGCCATTTTCTACATTCTAGAAGCCTTTGGCCAAGCCTTGGCCTTCTAGAATATTGAAGTAAGATGCGCCTTGCGCTACTTGCCTTATTGCAAAGTTTGGCTTTGTCTCCTTGAGAATGGCCATTAACTCTCCAAGAGTTATTAATTGCAATTTAATACTTCTAATATCTAAGAATAGATCTATGAAGATCCTTCAATTTCTTCATCATACTTTAAGGATCTAATCCTTAGTTCTGATTAGGAAATTAATGAGTCTTTGTGGCAAGCATAATGGATTAAACATTAAAGTTATCATCACATGAATCTTCCAAAGATCATGCTCTACTATTTGCTTAACTCTGGGCTTAGGCCTAAGATGTTATTTTATCAAATAAAGTAACTTCTTAGTTTCAGGACTATCCTGAAATTTATTCCCAATTTGAAAATTAAAGTCGTCTAAACACATTTTCCCTAGGATAATGTTTTAAACACTAATCTTTCAATTTAATCTTGATTCTAATAGTCCAACTATTTAATCAACGATTTCAGGTACAATCTAATGTAATGATTACTATAGTCTAACTATATAACTTATTACAATTTTATTGGTTAAAATCAAATATATATTGATTACTATAATCCAATTATATAATCATTATAAATGATTGGTAAAATTCAAATATATTGATTACTATAATCCAATTATATAATCAACTATAAATGAAGGGTAAAATTCAAATATATATTGATTACTATAATCCAATTATATAATCAACTATAAATGAAGTAGTTTGAATACAGTCTAACTGTTAAATTAAAACAACTATTAAATATTAGTCCAACTAACATTTAATTTATTTGACGAATGATATTTGATTGAGCGCGTATGGCAAGTAACTAAACGAATATTGTAAATCTAATACTTACCTCTCACTATTTTTCGGCGAGCCTCTAACCCTCTGTGGAGTACTCGGGAAACCTAGTTTCCTAGTGGGCTAGAATCCCGTTAAATAACACACAATCTTGACTTTGGCCAACAAATTGTATGATACTTAACTAGGTAGATCTCTAAGATCAATTGGATCTCATCCAATTCCTAGATCCAGTAGGTGGACATCCAAGTCCTAAACATATATCTAATAAATGCCAATATATCGAATATATTACCTAACCTTTTTCCTCTGAGTCAACTAAGCCTTGGCTTTGGCACAACAAACTTAATGATCCCAGTTAAGCGGAACCCATTGACATGGAAAGCTTCGTAATCAATGTCGATGGACAAGAAGTGATCTTGACTTTGGCCAACAAATCACGACTTGGACAAGACACCGATATGGAACAAAACTCTCATGATTCAAACACATCCGCAATTGACAAAGGTCTTGACTTTGGCCAACAAACCAATGCCAACTTTGGATCTTGAGTAAGAATCACTCAACGGAAGGAAAAACGCTTAATATATTTTGAGGGTTTTTCGCGTAAATTAGCAACCAATTTATTATCTTTGTCAAGCTCTCATCATACACCCTAAAGCATGCATTCTAAAAGCATAATAAGGCGCGATAAATAAATAAATTAATAATGATATGCGGATGGATATCTCACAAATGTTCCTAGAACAAATCACTCAATTTCCTCTCCCCGACTAGAACTATTCTAACTTCTACCCAATTATATAATACAATAAAGAAACCTCATTTACATTGAGGGGAATTCGTGAGAAGAGAATTACAAAGAGTAAAGAGATAAAAGGCTGGACACGCAGGTCCAATTTAAATAAATTCTAAATTTATTACAATTTCCAAAATTGCCCTCGCCCTTCTAATATCCATCTGATATACATTATTCATACAACACATTCATGTATTCATACAAATCATGTTATTCAATCAATCTAATCCAATTAATTAATCTTTGAATTACCATCCAATGTTCATACAACGATTTGATTTGCGTGAGTCAAACTCGTTTAAGAATAAACACTTAAAGTACGTATTCTTGAATTATATTGAACTACAACTTTAAATCCAATTTATTTGTATTCAATACTAATTCCAATTTAATTCCAAATTAAATATATACACTTACTTATAAGCCTTAAAGACTTGGATTCCAAATCCAATCTTAATGGGTCTCAAAGGCCCAATAACATCCAATGTCATTTCAATTAAAGTCCAATGGGATTTTAATCAATTCTTAAGGCATGGGCTTTGGCCATAATGGATCAAACCCAAAATGCCAAGGCCCAATAGGAATCACCTTATTGCCAACAAATCAATTTAGGCCCATTATGCCCAGTTAAATTCTTTAAAGGGCCAAGTGATGTATTTGGACCTTATGGAAATGGTTTTGGGCCCAATTGGATCCAATCCAAAAGTCTAAAACCAAACTTAGTCAAACAAAGCCCATTAAGCCCAAATACACACTTTTAGCCCATTTTATAATTAAAAGCTTATTAACATAATTATAATATTCCAAATATCACAATTACTTTAATTAAAGTGTATTAGCCATGATTAATTAATTAAACTCAATATTTCCAAAATACCAATTAACTTAATTAATCATGCTTAATCCATCAATTCATGCTCAACACAAATTGAAGCCAAAACACATCATTTCATGCTCAACACAAATTGAATCCTAAATTCATCATTTCATGCTCAACATGCTCTTTGATTATAACATAAACATTATTGACTTTGATTCTAATCCAATCAAACCAACAATCAACATTTAAACATGCATTTAAACACATAATTTCATGTTACAAAAATCAAAAAACATGCAGTCCACTGCACAGAAGCATTCGGCCATACTAAAAAAAAAATTAATTTTTGATTCATTTGAATTGTTTCAAATCTAATCATGCATAACTCTAAGTTATCATATTCTAAGCATGCTCAAAGCATCAATTTGAAAAAATCATGCTCAAAACACAAAAGCCCCAAATTTTAGTCTCATGAACCCTGAAATTTTCATGCTTAAAATTGGCTCTGATACCATTGTTAGTGTTCCTAGAACATGCCAAGGATCTAATAAGCTTGAAAACATGTTCATAAATTCAAAATAAGTTGCGGAATTACTTACATTGAATGGATTTGAGCTTTAAAATTTTGAGAGGAGATCTCCAAAATCCAAGCTTTAAGTGATGATTCCAACTCTTGAAGTAGTTTCCCTATCACCTTAGTTGATTTTTCCAAGTGCTAGCTTTGTTGATTTTGCAACAAAATCAAATAGATGAAGGAAAGAGGCTCACGCCCATGGAGAGGATTTTTAGGGTTTCTCATTTCCAAAATGTGTTACAAGTGTGTAGAGTGAAGAGAGAGAGAAGGCTTTTTGGTTTTGTTAAAGGGTTTTACCCTTTTACCCAAAACCATGTAGTTGGGGTAATTTGGTTCCACTTAAACCAAGTAGTTGGAAAGTAAGTGGTTTTGGCATAAATGCCAACCACTTTCCAACCACCACTTCACATGTGTGACATGTGTGAAGTGGGCCCCACCATTTTGAATTCAAAACTCAAAATGTCTCTACGAACATTTGCCCCGGCTCGGATCCGTTTAATCCGATTAAACGAACTTTCGTTGCTAAATAATTAAATCTAATTAATTAAATGACGATGCCTCGCAAATATATCGAACGTCGTTTACGAATTAATTCTAAATTAACTCGTTCGTTCGTATTAAAGTCAAACTTTAATTTCGTAACGAAATTCAATTCATATTAATATATCTGATATATTAATTTTAGCCCATACGAATAAATTAAATAGAAAAATCAAATTTAACTATTAAATTTATTTTACCGATTAATTCCAAATTAATCGCGTTCTCTCTCTTCCGAACATATTTAATACCAGATTAAATAATACCTCAATTAATCCCAGATTAATTTTCTCCATCTTAATTAATCCCAGATTAATTCTATCTCTTAATTAATCCCAAATTAATTCTAATTTAAATCAACTGTCATCGGTGAATCTTTGGGAAGCGACCCAAGAGATCTCTGGATATGTTGGCAGTAAATACGGTCATCGGATTATCCGAATACGTGCGTACCTCGTACCACATGCTTACCGATTTACAAGACATGGTTGGCTTCTAGCAAAGCACCGTGCCTACCTAATTCTCCAGAAATATTCTTACTGGAATATATAATCTATGTCAGGCGTAGTATACGTAGTATTGCGTATTGCGATCTAGTATCGAATGTCACGTGCTAGGCCTGGGGCTGGAACTGTGTGTGCCCCGTACGAAGCACATGTCGGATGTCTGGTAACTAGTCTCTATTATCGGATATACATGACCTAGTCATAATATCCCGATGACTGTAGTACTTAAGAGCACTAGTACCGTATCCTACGTGACATCATCTCCACTATGACTGGAGTGATACTTCCGTCTTGACATCACACCCAATACACTACGATTCTTAATATACCCAGCAGAGGCGTACACAGAACCGGTTAAAGCCCTGGACGACCAAAACTAAAGCATACCGATTGTCGTAAGTATTAGCGATGCAAGTCTAATGTTAAGACCAAATACACCTACCCTGATATCGGACTTCCATAGACACATAGTCATACTACCAATAGAATTTCGAGGGGTCTATCCAGAGCGAAGCTGTTTCCGCACCATCGGTAAACACAACCTCCTATCACACTTGCATAAGTATCCAATACTTAAATATATGAGAACTATGTCGTTGTGCTCCCACAACGCGCACAAGTGCAATACTAGTCTATTCCGCATTATCGATGTCTAGTCTCGATAATACTACGACTAGGGATATTTAATGATTAATCCTTCGAGAACTGATACTGCCTCATATCATCTCAACCCAGGAACTAATCATAGGGACCTCCTATCATTTATACATCTAGGTGATCTAATCACAAATGATAAGAGCGCAATCTCCTTGTCACATAGTTAATTTGTACAACAACACCATGATCTGTACAAATAGTGACGCTATGGGTCATAATTGTCCAACAAATAGGCTGGACACGCAGGTCCAATTAATAAATTCTAAATTTATTACAACAATTTCCAAAATTGCCCTTACTCATCTAATATCCACCCGATATACATTATTCATACATCCCATCCATGTATTCACACAAGCATGTTATCAATCAATCTAATCCAATTAATTAATCTGAATTTAATGACCATCCAATGTTGAAACAACGATTTGATTTTGCGCGAGTCAAACTCGTTATGCGAATAAGTACTCAAAGTACGAATTCTTGAATTAAATTAAACTACAACATTAAATCCAATTTAATTTGTATTTAATACTAATTCATTTATCTAATTCCAAATTAAATATTTACACTTTTTAATGTGCCTTTATGACTTAGATTCCAAATCTAATCGTTACGGGTCTCAAAGCCCGATTAACATCCAATGTTAATTTAATTTAAAGTCCAATGGGCTTTCAATTAATTTCTAAGGCATGGACTTTTGATCAATATGGGTCAAACCCAAATACCAAAGCCCATTTAAGGAATCATCCTTAGTTGCCAAGAAACCAATTTAGGCCCATTAGGCCCAATTAAAGTTAAAGGTCCATTTAAGTCATATTTGGACTTTATGAAAATGGTTTTGCGCCCAATTGGATCCAACCAATTAGCCTAAACAAAACTTGGCCCAACCAAGCCCATTATGCCCAATTACAACTTTAAAATCCCAATTCCAAATATAAGCCCAATTAATTTAATTTCAAAATTCCAAATTTCATAATTAAATTAACCAAAGTGTATGCCATAATTAATTAACAAAATTAACATTTCGAAAATACTAATTCACTCAATTAATTATGCTCATTATCATCAACATATGTCCAACACATTTGAATCAAAAATCTCATCATTTTCATGCTTCTCATTCACGGCATTTAGGGTTTTTTATTGTTCGATTCGTTTTCAATCCAATTAAATCCACAATCAATATTCCCCAATTGATTTCAACTCGTCCAATGATCAAAATCAAAAAATACCATGACTTAGGGCAAGCTACTAGTTTCGGCCAAGCCAACTAATTGGGGAAAAATTGATCCAATTAGATTTTTATCAAATTGACAATGCATAACACCATGTTATCATAATTTAAGCATACTCAGACAATTAATTTCACTCAAACATGCTCAAATAAATTTTGCCCAATTTTTACCCTAATCTAGTTTCATGCTCAAAATGGCTCAAGATACTATTGTTGGGTTTCTCTAAGGTCCCGGGATCAAATCAAGCAATGAAACATATATGTGAATACTCGTAAAAGCATGGCGGAATCATACTTACAACAATCGACTTTTGCGATGCGAGAAACATCAAAATCTTCAAGCTTTAAGTCCATGAGGCTCTCGGCTTTCTTCAAAAATTTGAGCTCCAAATTCGGCCATGGATGTCCTCCAAGCTCCAAGCTTGTGATGTGATTCCATGTTCACAAGTCGGTTTCCCTATCACATTCGCAAGACTCCGAAAGTGTGCTAGCACTCTTGAAATTTTGCCACAAAATTTCTATTTCCCTTCTTGTAGTTCTCGGTAATTGCCAAAATTTGGAGAAGGAAAATGGCCCTTGACCGAGAGTTGGATGAGAGAAGGAGAAGAAAATGTGTTAGGTTGGTTTGATTTTCCAAAATCAATTAAGATATACCAATTCAAAATTTGGTAAATGGCATTAAAGCCATCCAACCACCTCCATCACTATTCACATCAAAAGTGACTAGATATCATTTCACTCAAAGTTATGTGACTTCCATCACTTGATTGACTAGTGATTTGACGCTTGATGTGAATTGTGGGCCGCACTTAAATTCGCAATGCGAGTGTGCCAGCAAACACTCCCGGGCTCGGGTTCGCTAATTTCGAATTAACGAATTTTCCGTTACGACGTAATTAAATAATTATGCCTAGCAAAATTACTATTCACGTCTCTAACGAATTAATTCTAAATTAACTCGTTCGCCCGAATTAAAATCTAATTTTAATTCCGCGTTGAAATCCAATTTCGTATAATATATCGAATATATTATTTTATCGATTAATTCCAAATTAATCGTTCTCGCTCTTTAATTAATATTTTATCCCAGATAAAATATCTCCGTAATTAATCTTAGATAAATTTTCTCTCTCATCTAATTAATCCCAGATTAATAAAGTGCGAGTCATACGTCATCGGTGAATCTTCGGGAAGCGACCCATGAGATCCCCAGATATGTTGGCAGTAAATCTGGTCGTCGGACTATCCGAACACGTACGTACCTAGTACTACATTTTTCCCGATTTACAAGACATGGTTGGCTTCTAGCAAAGCACCGTGCCTACCCAATTCTCCAGAAATATTCTTACTAAAATATGTGATCTATATCAGGCATAGTATACGTATTATTGCATATTTCGATCCAGTATCGGATGTCACGTGCAAGGCCTGGGGCTGGAAATGTGTCTGCCGCGTACGAAGTGTTGGGGTTGGTGCTTAGAGTGCCAATCCGGACCGTATTTATGTCTGATTCATGAATACGAACATCCCCTTATTCCATAATATTACTTATTTATGGTTGCACCTCTTGTTCTTATATACGTATTCGATCTGATCACGATTAGATTGAAACTAAATGTGGTTTAGTGATATGTATATATTAGACAAAGGCCCGATAATATATAATGCAGTACACAGTTACAAAGTTAGTTTTTAATTGACATTGAGAAGTGTCACTGCTATATGAATATTATCAAACATAGTTCCTGGTCAAGATTTGCTAACACGGGTCGGTTAGTCAAATCCGTTGAGACCAGTACATGTCGTATATCGAGACTTGGTCCGATGTTTATCCCAATGAACCATGAGTCTATGGAGACTCGTATAGACGTGTAGGTTTTTATAGTGGATAAACATTGAACGGCTCACCGAAGATTCTTAATGGATGGTACACCAACGTCAATAAGAATCTTCTCGGGTTGAGTAGCATAGTGGTCCTTCGACTTGAGACACCACTGTGGATGTATGAGACATCCTCCACACTTAGATGGTAGTCACGTCACCGATCTGTTTAGATCAGACCTCCGCCTGTTCGTTGGGTGTGGATCGATCCTCAGGATATCCTGTGTGTGTCAAGATAGGATCCGTCAGTTCTGTGTACAGAGCATAGGTAGTCCATATATATTTAGCAGTCTATTAAATCTGTGTCCACAGTATACATCGGAAGTAAGTTCCGAGTGTTATTTAAAGATTGCTAATAGATACGTCGACAAGATAATACCTATAGAGATTTGACGTTTACATCTATATCTCTGGGATTATCTGGATACCTGTGACGGAGGGATTATATGTATGCAATGACCTCGACCTGTATGATTCAGCTAGTTTATCCGTGATCGTCATAATCTACGGGTGGATAGATTATGCACATGAAATTGGATTTTGTGACGGATATACCTGAATCTAGAGAGTCTCAATAATGAAACATACTCGTAGAGCACTAGAGCAACATTTATGAATAATGATGATTATTTATAAATCGTTTAATCGTTAAACGAAAAATACATGAGAACGGGTCGAACCGTCATTTCCTAATTAATGTGTATTTGTATTTAATATATGATATTATTAAATACACATTAATAAATTGTCAAATAAATGTATTTGACATATATCATTGATATATGTATTTGAGATATTTAAAGTAAATGAAATACATATATTTGAGATATTTGTATTTAATTAATTAATTAATTATTTAATTGTTAAATGATTAATATAATTAAAATATAAATATCTTACCAAATGATAAAGTTAGGAAATGATTATAAGTGTTAATGTTGACTTTAAAGTAAAGGAAATGGTAGTCAAATTGGATTTGACTTCTTGATATTTGTTTAAAATGTTTAAAATTGAAATATATTTTCTTTATTTTTTGTCAATTTTTCGGCCAACACTTAATAAATATAAGAGTTATATTTTTCTTGGTTGCCTTTGTTGACTTAATATAATATCTTAAAGTGTTTAAGATATTTATGTCAAGTTGATTAAATGAAAACAAATGAAGATGAAATTAATATTTCTTGTATTTGCCTTTACCAATTTCGGCCAAGGGCTTTTCCAAGCATGTATATATTGTTTTTCATTTCATTTGGTTTTAACCTAATACACTTTAACCAAAAACTCCATTAAAGGAAGGCAAAGAATGCTAGAGAGAAAAGAAAGAAAAATCAAGAAAAGCTTGGAAAATAGTAAGTATTTCCAACCTTCCATTAGAGAGTAATTTGTTCCTCTTGTTGTGGAAAATATCTTGTGATGTTCTTGAGTTTTTCTATTCTTTATTCTTTGTGTTTTTTATGGATAAATGTTTGATGAAAGTGTTGTGCATGTATAATGGAAGAAGCTTGTGACTAGTGTAGTTATAAGTATTCTTTTATGGTTTTGGAAACCTTGTTGCTAATCTAGAGTTGTTGACCCACTCTTAAATGACCTAGATTTGATCTGGAGTTGTTTCATTGTGTTGAGACTTTGATTGGATGGAAGAAAGATGATTGAAGTGTTGGATTTAACCAATTTGGTCTAATTTGATGAAATTGAAAAATTAGGGTTCATGACCAATTCCAAATTTGAGGCTTTTCATATATGTTGTGAATTTGGGTGTTTATATGATGCATATAAAGTTTCATGTTCATTGGATTACATCTTGATGTGTTTTGATGCATGAAATGACAAAATGCACAAATTGCCCACCATTGGGAGCATTCGGCCAAGTGAGTATAAATTTGGGGATTTTGGTTGCTTTTGGTGTTTTGATGTTTTGAACATGCTAAGTTCATCTTAGAAATGATTTAGAATCATTCAAAATTGATTAGATCAATTTCGGACTAAAATGGACAAAATACTAATATAAGGGCAATTTGGTAAATTCACTTAAATATGATTTATTTGAATTTTATTTCATAATTTGATTATTGGATAATTAAATAAATATGTTTATTTAATTAATCCGAGAAAAAGTTTTGAAATCGGAAAATTTGATTTTCCACCGCTTCCGCTGCGTTACCGGATTCTGCCCCTAAAAACCCCTACAAAATGGTATCAGAGCGAGTCTGATTCTAGGCCTCCATAAATGATTAGCTTATTTTATTCAATGTTTAATCATGTTTTCTTGACTTTATACATGCATGTTATAATCTAATTTGATTAGATTTAGGGTGTATGACACTTAATGGAATATCCCCGCTTAATAAGGTTTTAAAGTAACTAGTATTTGGAACACTTGTTTCTTGGTTCGTCTTGTCAATACGGTTTATAAATATCTTTTCGTTGACTACATCCGAGACCGTGCCTCTACTGTGAGGGTGTAGCTGATAGAAATTTACTAGATAAATTCAAGCGAAAGCGGAATCCTGAACGTGCCCTAGCTCTCAGGGTTACGCAAGTAACTTGAGTTTATCATTGACAAGTTTAACCTTGGTACGTCTCCTTGTGGGCCTGCCTTCGCAGCGACAACGAGAAACGGCCAGGACCGGAACCTTGGAGTCACTAGTGAGTGATTGACAATTAGTTGTCTACCTGTGAATATACGTCGGCGAGACCGTGCCTCTGCTGTGAGTCGAAATATATTCATGGGGTCCTCTTCCCATTATGGAATTCGATTTAATTATTGAATTCTCGTCTTTCCGTTGGGGATTACGGCATTACGTAAAAATATTGGGAGGCACTGCTAAGTTTAAAATATTCCATAACTTAGGCAGTGTATGTTATTATGGAAATTGCCGCTTGTTTGTTTCCTTATTCTATAGTAGATAGAATTAAACTTTTATTTACTGCACACATATTTTGATATGTTATCTGACTAGACTCTTGGTTGCAGTTATTCTAGAATATGTTCTAGATACTACTAGACTAGGATATTATTAGATTGGTCTAAACCATCGGGAACTATTGTTCCGATTTTCTCCAAAAATAAAGATGGTTAGTGACTTAGTTTCTAAGTCATGATAGATAATCTAGATAGATATCCCTTTAGGATATAATACTTTTGAGATAATAGTTTCTTATGCAGTAAGAATTGACTTGAATTAGTTCATGTCTCGAGATTCTTGACTGGCATTTAGAAAGCCCTATTAGGTATTTGTTTATCTAGTAATGACGTTTCTAAGCTTTAATTACCTTTAAAGGTAATGTGTCTGACACAATTTGCTAATCAGTTATTTACAATTGTTGTGAATAGTTGAATGCAAATAGTAAAGCTAAAGAAAGGAGATGCGTATATTTGTGTATAGAAAATATCGATTTTCACAATACTACAACTATAGGTATTGGATACCAGATCTCCCGTCTAGTTATTTGAAATATTGGTTAACGATTGTTTTGATATTTGATATCGGAACTTGCGACTATTGGATAGTCACTTGTTCTTTATAAACAATTGTTACATATTTTATAATAACTAGTAGTGTCATTGACGTAGAGATAAACATTAAGAAAAATTATTCGGTAAAGTAAATAATTTAGAACGGTGCTTTATGAATTTAATCACTTAAGTATTGGATGCTCAATCCATATGGTAAAGGAAGGTTTGATACTATATCACACCACAGATCCTTGTCCATTTAATGAATATTGTATTCAGGAAAGTGATTAAGATCTCGTTTAACCAATGATTGTCATTGGACCACCAAATTTATTTAATTGATACATTGGATGTATGTAGTTTAATAAATAATAATTGCTTAAGGTAGTTTTCTTTATTTCGTAACTTAGTTGATGAATTGTCATAACTTAGTTACGTGTTTCTTGAAGGAACACATATTGAAAGTCTTGAAAGTATCAAGAACTTTCAATCTGTTCTGATGAAACGAAGATTGAACATTTTTGACTTGTTCAAATATATTCAATCTAAAGTATTTTGAAAACTTGATCCTTAAAATTCATTACATGTCTTTGAACTGTTCAAATATCTTTGATACGATCAAACATTTGAATTTAAAGCAATTAGTTCTAAGGTTATACAGTGAATATGATTCATATTCAATATTATTCTTCCACGATTCCATCTTGATGGAATTGAGTAGTGGGAGCAATTGAATCTTATACGATTTGATTCGTTTGATATTGAATGTTACCGAATTAGTTTCAATACTCTTGGGGTTATACTCCAGTAACACTAATTCATCTCTTTAATTAATGTTCCATTTTTCTACAGTTGCATATATGATATGTATAGGTATCAATCTTCTTTGATATAATATTAATATAATGGAAATTACTTACACCTCGGAGGTATAAGAAAAAGTTTATCGTTTATTCTGTTTAATAGAATATTGTATTCTATTTAATAGAATATCTTTCCTCCTACGATCTAAGTAATAAAATCGTTTTATTACTTGGTGTGTAACATCAGATGTTAACTATTGTAGAAAAGACTTGACTTATTGAAGTCAAATGTGAGAATGATAAATTATAAATGGAACTACGTAATTAATAAGATGAAACAACCCTTATACATCTTCCGTACAAGTCCAATAGGATAACATAATCATTCACGAGTATTTGATACTTAATGGTTCCGATGTTTTCTTACTGAAGAAAAATTATCCTATAACTTATAATGGAAGCGATATTTGATATCGATTCTGGAAGTTCACCATTGAACCATAGATCTAAGATTGTTCATAGCTTACTACGATCAAGTTTTGAACTTGATTAAGCTTTCATTATGAATTAGTTCATGATATGTGTTAATTGTTTGCGCAGCGAAAGCATTGTGAGCTTATTAAAGGTTTGACCTTTACAGTATGACAGTGAGAAAAGTTATACTTAGCAATCTATTGTAGATTCTGAGAAAACTTATCTCTAGTCACACTAAATGAACTATTAAAGATATATTGGTTAATGTTGATAATAAACTGTATATTTTAGCTAAAGAATGCAAAGTGGCGTTTTTGGATGACTTATTCAGATAAGAGATCAGTTGTGATTTCCTTATTTGAAGAGTTCATTCTGAAATGGCCCTAGAGTTTGTGTTCTGCTAAGATCGCAGTTTAGTGTGCTAGCTTATAGAGCCTATTGTAGACTCAAATAAGTCTTCCGAAAATCTGTGTTCTTTGTTTTTGATATCGTCAGATTGTCTGATCTTGTCAAAGTATAGAGAATACATATGTTATTAGAAGGGTTAGTGGGAGCGTACATATTACTTTCTAGTGTTATATATCTTAACGACATTGTCATTATTATAGTAATAATGAGATTTTTGTGAGGTAAAAGATTTACCTAAGTCTTCTTTACTCCGTGAAAACAATGAGAGTAGTCTTTGTTATATACGATATAAAGTTTTATATAAGATATAAAACCAATAGACTTGTGAGATACTCCTATTATTCGTACATTAGATATGATCTAATAAAGGACATAACTAGGCTATCTGTATGACAGTTAGTATAAATGTTAGACAGTTATTGTGTGTCTTATATAAAGTATTTATTTTTCATAAAGGATGATTCCTTTTTTTGAAAGTGATATTGATTAGAATGTCTAATCAATCTTATGTATCATTTGATGATGACATAATAAATACTTTATAATGTGCGATTGTAGATATTGATTTAATCGTAATTGTTACGAGTTATTTTGACATCCTATAGACCATATGATGGATCTTGAAACACATTCTTTGTGATCTTTGAGATATTAAGAACGAGTTTCTAATTCATGGAGAATATAGTCTGCAACCATTATGGTCATATTAGTTTTGAGACTAATTATGAAGTTAGACAGTCTACGTCATAAAGAGTCAGAAAAGATGCAGTGGGAGTGTCACGAAGGATTCTACTTTTATAATGGAATTAAATGCAACTTATAAACTATTGACTTATGAAGTTGCATAGTGACCTTATAAAATAGAAGTTTTGAATTGTTATTGTGCTTGCGGTTGTCTTCATAGTATGTTGGATTTGATCATTAAATACTTGGACAACTCAGTAGCTGTAGCACAATACTGATGTAGCATCAGAGTCATATTAATGTATAATCTAGATTCTAAAAAATATGAATGATGCTGACTATGGGAAACGATGGAGTTTGTTTGACAAACTCAATATGTCATAGCGGACTTGTTTTTGTTGCCTACCTCTTAAGTACTGGGTGAGCTTTTGAGAGCCATGTGCATACGATGCACATTGAGATGAGTATATGATACCGTGGATTAACACTAGAGCAAGTGGGAGAAATTGTTGGGGTTGGTGCTCAGAGCGCCAATCCGGACCGTATTTATGTCCGATTCATGAATACGAACATCCCCTTATTCCATAATATTACTTATTTATGGTTGCACCTCTTGTTCTTATATACGTATTCGATCTGATTACGATTAGATTGAAACTAAATGTGGTTTAGTGATATGTATATATTAGACAAAGGCCCGATAATATATAATGCAGTACACAGTTACAAAGTTAGTTTGTAATTGACATTGGAAGTGTCACTGCTATATGAATATTATCAAACATAGTTCCTGGTCAAGATTTGCTAACACGGGTCGGTTAGTCAAATCCGTTGAGACCAGTACATGTCGTATATCGAGACTTAGTCCGATGGTTTATCCCAATGAACCATGAGTCTATAGAGACTCGTATAGACGTGTAGGTGTTTATAGTGGATAAACACTGAACGACTCAACGAAGATTCTTAATGGATGGTACACCAACGTCAATAAGAATCTTCTCGGGTTGAGTAGCATAGTGGTCCTTCGATTTGAGACACCACTGTGGATGTATGAGACATCCTCCACACTTAGATGGCAGTCACTTCACCGATCGATTTAGATCAGACCTCCGCCTGTTCGTTGGGTGTGGATCGATCCTTAGGATATCCTGTGTTTGTCAAGATAGGATCCGTCAGTTCTGTGTACAGAGCATATGTAGTCCATATATATTTAGCAGTTTATTAAATCTGTGGCCACAGTATACATCGGAAGTAAGTTCCGAGTGTTATTTAAAGATTGCTAATAGATACGTCGACAAGGTAATACCTATAGAGATTTGACGTTTACATCTATATCTCTGGGATTATCTGGATACCTGTGACAGAGGGATTTACGTATGCAATGACCTCGACCTGTATGATTCAGCTAGTTTATCCGTGATCGTCATAATCTACGGGTGGATAGATTATGCACATGAAATTGGATTTTGTGACGGATATACCTGAATCTAGAGAGTCTCAATAATGAAACATACTCGTAGAGCACTAGAGCAACATTTATGAATAATGATGATTATTTATAAATCGTTTAATCGTTAAATGAAAAATACATGCGAACGGGCCGAACCGTCATTTCCTAATTAATGTGTATTTGTATTTAATATATGATATTATTAAATACACATTAATAAATTGTCAAATAAATGTATTTGACATATATCGTTGATATATGTATTTGAGATATTTAAAGTAAATGAAATACATATATTTGAGATATTTTTATTTAATTAATTAATTAATTATTTAATTGTTAAATGATTAATATAATTAAAATATAAATATCTTACCAAATGATAAAGTTAGGAAATGATTATAAGTGTTTAATGTTGACTTTAAAGTAAAGGAAATGGTAGTCAAATTGGATTTGACTTCTTTGATATTTGTTTAAAATGTTTAAAATTGAAATATCATTTTCTTTATTTTTTGTTAAATTTTCGGCCAACACCTTAATAAATATAAGAGTTATATTTTTCTTGGTTGCCTTTGTTGACTTAATATAAATATCTTTAAAGTGTTTAAGATATTTATGTCAAGTTGATTAAATGAAAAACAAATGAAGATGAAATTAATATTTCTTGTATTTGCCTTTACCAATTTCGGCCAAGGGCTTTTCCAAGCATGTATATATTGTTTTTCATTTCATTTGGTTTTAACCTAATACACTTTAACCAAAAACTCCATTAAAGGAAGGCAAAGAATGCTAGAGAGAAAAGAAAGAAAAATCAAGAAAAGCTTGGAAAATAGTAGTATTTCCAACCTTTCATTAGAGAGTAATTTGTTCCTCTTGTTGTGGGCAACATCTTGTGATGTTCTTGAGTTTTTATTCTTTATTCTTTATGTTTTTGATGGATAAATGTTTGATGAAAGTGTTGTGCATGTATAATGGAGGAAGCTTGTGACTAGTGTAGTTATAAGTATTCTTTTATGGTTTTGGAAACCTTGTTGCTAATCTAGAGTTTTTGACCCACTCTTAAATGACCTAGATTTGATCTTGAGTTGTTTCATTGTGTTGAGACTTTGATTGGATGGAAGAAAGATGATTGAAGTGTTGGATTTAACCAATTTGGTCTAATTTGTCCAATTTGATGAAATTGAAAAATTAGGGTTCATGACCAATTCCAAATTTGGGGCTTTTCATATATGTTGTGCATTTGGGTGTGTATATGATTCATATAAAGTTTCATGTTCATTGGATTACATCTTGATGTGTTTTGATGCATGAAATAACAAAATGCACAAATTGCCCACCATTGGGAGCATTCGGCCAAGTGAGTAATATTTGGGGATTTTGGTGCTTTTGGTGTTTTGATGTTTTGAACATGCTAAGTTCATCTTAGAAACGATTTAGAATCATTCAAAATTGATTAGATCAATTTCGGACTAAAATGGACAAAATACCAATATAAGGGCAATTTGGTAAATTCACTTAAATATGATTTATTTGAATTTTATTTCATAATTTGATTATTGGATAATTAAATAAATATGTTTATTTAATTAATCCGAGAAAAATTTTTGAAATCGGAAAATTTGATTTCCCACCGCTTCCGCTGCGTTACCGGATTCTGCCCCTAAAAACCCCTACACGAAGCACATATCAGATCTCTGGTAACTGGTCTCTATAATCGGATAAACATGACCTAGTCAGAATATCCCGATAGCTGCAGCATATAAGAGAACCAGTTATGTATCCTACATGATCATCATCTCCATTATGACTAAAGTCATACTTCCATCTCGACATCACACCCAATACACTACGATTCTCAATTTACCCAGAAGAGGCGTACACAGAACCTGTTAAAGCCCTAGAAGACCAAAACCAAAGTATATTGATTGTCGCAAGTATTAGCGGTGCAAGTCTCAGGTTAAGACCAAATACACCTACCCTGATTCGGACTTCCATAAACACATAGTCATACTACCAATGGAATTCCGAGGGGTCTATCCAGAGCGAAGCTGTTTTGCGTACCATCGGTAAAACACAACCTCCTATCACACTTGCATAAGTATCTAATACTTAAATACATGAGAATTATGTCGGTATTCTCCCACAACGCGCACAAGTGTAATACTAGTCTATTCCGTATTATCGGTGTCCAGTCTCGATAATACTACGACTACGGATATTTAATGATTAAACATTTATGGATTGATACTGTCTCATATCATCTCAATTCGGAACTAATCATATGGACCTTTTATCAATTATACATCTTGGTAATCTAATTACAAATGATAAAAGAGCAATTTCCTTTGTCACATAGTTAATTTGTACAACAACACCATGATCTGTACAAATAGTGATGCTATGGGTCATAACTGTCCAACACCACTACCCTGTTTACATGGTCCGTACACTGTCCGGTCTATGCGAGCGACTGAGTAGTGGACGATAAGTATGTATTTTGAAAACTTTGCATCAAAGATTTATTTTTCATTTACACATATTAATGTTTGGGGGGAAAATGATTTAAAAAGAATTACATTTTAATTTGATGCATTTATGTATTATTTTTGATATTATAAGATATGATATGTTTCTATTACGGTGCGTGATGATTTTATGTTTTTGACCCTCCGTGATGCTCATATAGGGGTTTGCCTAGCTGCATTGAGCCGACCCGACCCTCTGTCGACATGGGATCGTTTCATTCATTATCCGATATATGCACGCGATTCAGGCATTGGGCGCTCGTTTATGTTTCGTCCAGTAAATTATGCTGGATGCTCGATATGGTTTTACGATAATAGATTTTGAAAGTGATTTTGTTTAGAGTAAAAATGTTTTTCAAATGTATTTTCGAAATGGTTTTTGAAATAGATCATTTTATATTTTCTATTTTGAATAATGACAGAGCTGACAGATTTCAGACTATCGACATCATAAGAGCATGTAAGATAATTTGTCACTTCTGGCTGTGAAAATGGATGTATTGGTTAATATAAAAGAGTACGTTCGTTATAAGATTACGAATGTAAGTTTATGGTTAGTCACAGATCTTTTGAGTGCTGTGATGATTATGTATGCGATGTTGTTAGCCATACAAAGTTGTATGTGCGATGGGATATGTACGTTTGTAAAATTTGATGTTGATACTGTTTACATATATGATATGGAATAACATGATGCAAAATGAATGTGTCCCATTTTTATTGTGGACGATATAGATAGTATAAAGTTCGTATTAAGTTTTTTTTGGTACTGTATTTGATTGTGTGTAAAGTTAGATAACTTCCGAATATGGATAAGATTGTCATGTACGTACGTTCAATTTCGAATGATTAGGCATAAGGAACGGGAAAATTTCGAGGACGAAATTTTTATAATGAGGGGAGAATGTAACAACCCGTTTTCGTGGGAAAATTATGAAATTTATTCGTGTGTTGCGTGAAATTTTAAGCATTAAAACGTGCATTATTAATATGTTATTACGTATATAAATTATTTTTGAAAACACGATTTGAAAATTTTTCAATTTCGCCGTGCATTTAAATTTCAAGGCTGTAATAACCGGTGGAAAATTAACTAGAAAATTTTATCATTGGGAATATAATTTTTTTTTGTCAAGGCAGTTACTTAAAGTAAGGGAAGTGGTGGAAAAATTTAAGGAGTTAGTAAAATTAAAAGGAAAAGAAAAATAATAGAATAAAATGAATAAAATAAAATAAAATAATAAGAAGAAACAGTGGGCTCGAGACCTATTACAAAAAACAAAAAAAAACAAAAAACAAAACAAAAAACAAAACAGTCGAGAGAACTCTCTTTCTTTCTTCTCCCTATACAAGGTAATTGCTGTCACTTCTTCTACTCCCTTCTCCTTCAACTCGTTTTGAGGGTACTTGCAACGCCATTTCAAGTCAAATGTTTTTGAAATGCTTGCGGCCAATTTCGCCCATTTACCCCCCAACGGGCTGTAGAGCTGATTTTGTTGGTTTCTATAATTAGCCCCAAGGAAAGATTAAGCAATAGAAATACAATAAACATACATGCAAAGCTTGAAGGATGGCGGAAACATACTTACAAAGCTATGTGACGAAAATGGTGATGAGGATCCTTGAGCCTCCAAGGATGAAGTTTCGGCCAAGCAAGAAGATGGAGAGAAGCTCCAAATCTTTGAGTATTCCAAGCTCCAAATGCGTTTCCATATCACCTCTTTTGATCCTTGCTTGTGCTAGCAAAAATGGAGAATGAGAAAACAATTTTCTGCCTTGTGTATGCAGCTCACGGCGTGAGCAAGAGAGAAAGAAGAGGAGAGTGTTTCACTTTTAATTTTTGTTCCCTTTGCATGCCAAAACCGTGAGTCACAAAGGAAATGAAAAGTGATATGATATCTAATACCAAAAGAATTTTTTAATGCAAAAAATCCTTCAAAACCGTGCATGGCTTTCCCTCCAAAATGAAATCATCATTTGCCATCATTACCACACTTTGAGATTAGAGACAATGTATCATCCCTCAAAGGTGACTAGATACATCCACCATCTATTCGTATTAAGTAATGAGATATCGCGATGTGATTTGCAGATATCACTCGATTCAAAATACGAATGTGTCCGCAAGCACTTTCGAGCTCGGTTTCGTTAATTCCGAATTAACGAATTTCCGTTGCGACGTGAATTAAATAATTACGCCTTGCGAAATTACTATTCAGTTCGCTAATGAATTAATTCTAAATTAATTCGTTTGCCCGAATTAAAATCCGATTTTAATTCCGCGTCGAAATCTAATTTCGTTTAATAATATATCGAATATATTATTTTATCGATTAATTCCAAATTAATCGATCTCTCTCTCTCTCTCCTAATAAGGCATTTTATCCAAGATAAAGTTTCTCCGCAATTAATCCAAGATTAATAAGGTTCGAATCAAACGTCATAGGTGAATCTTCAGGAAGCGACCCAAGAGATCTCCGGATATGTTGGCAGTAAATACGGTCATTGGATAATCCAAACACGTACGTACCTCGTACTACGTTTTTACCGATTCACAAGACAAGGTCGGCTTCTAGCAAAGCGCCATGCCTACCCAATTCTCCAGAAATATTCTTACTGGAATATTAGATCTATATCAAGCGTAGTATACCGTAGTATCGCGTACATCGATCCAGTATCGAACGATCACATGTTAGGCCTGGGGCTGGAAGTGTGTCTGCCCCGTACGAAACATATATCGGACATCAAACAACTAGTCTCTTTAAATCGGACAATCCTGACCTAGTCATATTGTCCCGACGGTTGCAACCTTTTATAGAGTACTAGTTCTGTGTCCTGCGCGATCATCAACTCCATATGTCTGAAGTGATACTTCCATCTTGACATCACACCCAGTACACTACGATTCCTGATAAACCCAGAAGTGGTGAACACAGAACCGGTTAAAGTCCCCAACCACCAAAACCAAAGTTTACCGATTATCGCAAGTACTAGCGATGCAAGTCTCAGGTTAAGACCATATACACCTACCCTGATGCGGCCTCCCATAGACACGCAGACATACTACCAATGGGATTCCGCGGGGTCTATCCAGAGCGAAGCTGTTTTCCGTACCATCGGTAAAACACAACCTCCTATCGCACTTGCATAAGTATCCAATACATAAATATATGAGAACTATGTCGTTGTGCCCTCACAACATGCACAAATGCAATACTAGTCTATTCCGCATTATCGATGTCCGATCTCGATAATACTCCGACTAGGGATATTTAATGATTAAACCTTTTATATTGATACTGTCTCATATCATCTCAATACGGAACTAATCATACGGACTTTTGCCATTAATATATCAAAGTAAATAATTTTACAAAACGGCAAAAGGCAATTTCATTATCACATAGTTAATTTTGTACAATAATACAATATCATTTACAAAACAGTGACGCTATGGGTCATAATGTCTAACAGATTTAAGCAAGAAAAACAAGTAAAACAAAAGCCCCAAAATTTCTTCCTTGGCCTAATATGGAACTGTTTAGGGGGTTCATGGATTAATTTTTTTTTTTTTAAAAAAAAAAAATTAAGGAGTTGAGGCACCTTTTTTTCGGCTAAAATGGGAATTTTTTTGTTTGAAGTATGAGGTTAATGGTGTTTGTGTTGGAAGTTTGTGAAGGGTGTATTGCGTGATTATAGTAACATAATGGAAGGAATTTGAGCTTGTTGTGTATCGAGGGAAACTTGACAGTGTGCTAATAATGGAGAAAGGAGAGGCAGCCCCTATTTTCCCATGATTTCTCTACAATAAGGAATTGAAAATCTTATTTTTCTTGCTTCCCTCAACCAATGATCAAGGCTTCTACCGAGAAAGGGTGATTTTCCAAGCATTCTTCAACCATGTAAGTCCATTAGACTTTTTCTTGGCTTTCCCTAGAAAATTTTGGAGTGTAATCTCATGCCCAAATTCGTAACTTGCATACCCAAGTTTGAGCTTTGATTAAAATGGCATAATGAAGCTTAATAGTGTTTAATTATGCATTTAGTGACCTTCTAGCGTGGATTAAGCTTGAGTTTCTTGGATTTTTTTTTATGTTTTGCAAATAGGTTCTTTACTTGGCCATGGCCGAATGGTATGAGGTGGGGAAAAGCTTGATTTTGGTTACCGAATATATCTTTTTATTTTATTGGAAAAATAGTGAGAAAATTCTCCTAAGTTGATTAAGTTCACTGCCATGCTTCATGGTGTTCATGCAAGCTAAACAATGACGATTTGTGAGTTGTTTGGTGATGGAAGATAATTTATAATAAATGATATGTTTAAAGTATTCTTATAAATCTTAACTAATTTTTAAGTGTTAATTTTCAAATTTGGGTGATTGCACTGACTAGGGGTAAATATAGTAAGGAATTGAGTGTTGTGGTGATGATTATTACAAATCGGAAAAAAAAAATTTATTTATTGTTGAGCTAGATTTTGGCAGGGAAGGGACTGATTATTGGGTTGCATTATGCGTTTAAGAGGTATGTATTTGAATTGTATATATGCAAGACTAGGATGAATTTACATGATTGATATAGCAGTAAATTTATGTGTATATATTAAGTATTTCAGTCGCAGTGAGGTCATAGCAGATTATAGAATTTTATTTATAAAATGATTTTTAGATCTCCGATTAATGAAACATAAATTTCTATGGAAGTTAGATAAAATAAGGATTAACATAATAAAAAAATCATTATTTTTAATTCTAGTAGGAAGTTAAGAGTAAATTTCGAAAGGTACATCATTATATATAGGACTCCATCTAGATAGGTTGTAGTTTTTAGGTTGTAAAATGAATTTTAGGCATTGGTTTGAAGAACCGTGAAATTCCTTATAAACGAGACATAATATGGCTCAACATAGTCAGAAATTCAAATTTTTAGATGAAAGATGAGTTCCCATCAAAATTTGGAAATCAATTATTCTGATATAAAACCTAATTCTATTTCTCTTTTTATAAGGTGTAACGATTTGCTTATAACTTGAGTTTTAGAAATCAAAACCAAGATCCATAAAGAGCCATCAAAATGAGACTCTTCAGAGGTGATTCTACTAAAATTATAACTTAAGATATGCTACCAATTGATTACGATGAATTTTCGAATACAACCTATGAATAGAGCAGTATTAGTTAGAAGACCAGATTTTGATCTGTTATTTGTGTAACTTCGATTTGAGTCTTGCTAAATTCGTAGGAATCTTAAATGTCTTTATATCTCATGGGGAATCAGTAATCATGTATGATATATTTATTTTTTTTCATTTAATCCATTGAAAAATTATTTAGTACCGCATGTTTTAATTAAAAAAAAATTTATTTTAATAAATTCTTGGATTCCATCGACACCAGTTTTGTATTTTGCGGTCTTTTTGTTATATCCAAGATATTTAGATTACATGCTTTACATTTGACGAGTTATTAAGCTACTATTCGATCTTGTTAGAAATCATTATTCAGAAGACCATCTCTTAGTTTTTATAAAAGCTAATTTATAAGATGACCCTTTCAAAAGTTGCAGTCAACCTCGCAAGTGTCTTGGGAGAAGTTTAAAATATTTTTTTATTGTTTATTTGTCATGCTAAACATGCTACCTGTATATATTCATATTAGAAAATATTTTGATTGTTTATGATGTTGTCAGCACTGAGCCCTTGAGTGTTGATAGATGATATGGGTAAAGAGCCTTTAGGTGTGATTTTGATGTGTTGGTGTGGACCTGATGTCCATTTCAATTTATGATGTCCATTTTAGGTTTGTTTGGTGCTGCACTGAGATTCAGGTTGTCCATTTTTAGAATATATCATGCCGGATTTTCGGTAAATTCAGAGTCTTATGAAGATGGGTTAATCCTGTCTCCTGCCGGTAGCATCTTGTCTCTGGCAGGGTGTTACACTCATGTGCCTTCAAACTTAGTATATGAGTGAAGTTAGTAATAAAAAATAGTCCATAGAGAATAAACAAAGCGAGTACTTTGTTTGTGGTTTATCTATAGTTGCGGTTCATTCTATAATTGTATGGCGACCTTGATCCGGAACGTCTATTTGGTGATATGAGAATGAAGACACCTTATAGATGTGATCACATAGAATTGGACCCATATAGAAATGAATTTCTTATAATATCCGTTAAATGAAGAAATTAATTTCAATATACTAGATGTCATATATGGATTGACCTGAATTGTGAGTGTACTGCGAACTCCTACATGGCAAATTATATCATTTGATTTAAAAAGGTGAGGTTTTTGTAGCAATTCCGACCAATAGCTACGTTCTTTGGGGACATGATGTGGTGTGTAGATGGGGTCGTTTTATATAGATATGAATTCACTCATTTTTTGCAAGAAGTAGATGAGTATTTTCTTTAAGGGTTGATTCGATACTTGAACGATTAGAGTGTTAATGTCTTTCAATTGCGAATAGAAAGATTAATAGTTATGGATAAATTGTTCATTATAGAATCAGTGGTACTTAAGATAAAAATAATTAGAGGGGTATAAGGTACATTATGACCCACATCTAATTATGAGATACTCGAGAATGGTCAATCTGTATGCAATGACTATATCGATGGACACCGACGTAGTTCGGCTTATATTATCTATCTACGACAACAAGAGTGCAGCTTCGAGTTTTTAGCGGAATAACCTGAAGTTAATATTCGAAATATTTAATTAATAGTTTAATTAATATTCCGGGATTATTGGAGCTCGGAACCGTATGTTCATTTGGTCCCCGTGCTAACTCGATATACTGTAGCAAATTAAATATAATTGGATAGTCACATACATATATTATTATTAATTGGATTAATAATTTTTTTGTCACATATATAACTTTATATTATATTTAATATAAGGTTTTCATTAAAAAAATCATTATAAGATAATCATTTAATTTAATGTATATATTAAATTATTTAATATATCTTTTATGGTAATGAAGAAATTTTTAAATTTGAATTGAAAAAATTCAACATTACATTAATGATATTTACACTTTTCCGACATTACATTAATCGTCATTATGATGACAATTAATAAGTTGGTTGTTACAAAATTTGGTGGAGGAAATGAATGGGTGGCCGAATTTATCAAAGGGAAAAGCTAAGGTTTTTTGTTTTGATTTTGAAATATTAAACCCTAAGTATAAAATGATAAAGATGTTATCCTTTTACATAATTCATTCTTGAATAAACCTAGCCATCATTGTTCTTGCTTTCTCTCAAGTGTTGAAAGACAAAGAATAAGAACAAAAGAGAAAACAAAAAATTCTGGTGTGACAAAACCTTGTTTCAATAATCTCTAAAGAGTTTAGGGATTTTGTTTTATGAGTGAAGCTCACACTTCCTTTTGTTGGTAATGAGCCAGAGCACAGAAGACCATTGTTAGTTGTTTTTGTTCAGAAAAATTGGAGAATATAAATGGTTTTTTCAAGGGTGTTGTGGGGTTTTTGGTGAGAAAAATCAGACCTGAAACACTGCTGCACCACACGTATTTTAGGAGCTGATTTCGGTGAGCTGTGCGCGTGTTTTTGGTGTAAAACGGATCAGATCTGAGCTGCTGTTCAGGGGCTGTTACGAGGCCGAAATATTGTTAAAAATTGAAGGAAAACATCATACCGAAGGCTGGCAAGATTCGATCATCAAAGGGAAAGGGCATAAAATTTTTCTATGTCGATCCCAGTGCATAAGGCGTTTCTGCTACGCGAGGGAAAACGTTTCCTACAATTTCCATCAAGGGCGAGGTTGAAAGGTGTTCTTAACCCTTCTCATTTTAATTAAAATTTTATGTTTTTAATGATTTATAAGAGATATAAATTGTTGGTATGCATGTTGTGATGAGTAGCCACATTTTAATGTTCATATGATGAATGTTTGATTTAGATTCATATGATGAATGTATTTCATTGGTCTTAAATTTTTCTAGCTCTTATTTTTGTGTTATTTTTGGTTTTGGGAATATAAGGCCAAATTTTTACAAGTGTTGTAAATTTCTTTTCTATGTAAAAATTTCGAGTTGTAACATTCTATGTAATTTGGAGAGCCGATGCTGCAAATGACCCAACGCCATTCCATGGAGTGAGATTTGAAGACCAAGGAATGCCTTGAAATATATTTTATACTAATTAGATTGGTATAGAAAAATAAGAGCCTGGATAATGCAATTTTATTGCCTTGAGTACACTTCTTTAAAACCTGTAAAACGTGAGGCGTTGCGACGTCCTTAATGCAGCGTCGCGACGCGCATGTCAGTTGTTTGAGCGTCGCGATGCTCAAAAGGTTCATTCGCGGTGCGGACTAGAATTTCTATTTTGTCTCTTTTTGCCACTACATAGTGTCGCGTCACGACGCTGCGTATGTGCATGTTTATTTTAAAATATTTGAATAACATATCATATAGCTTAGGGTGTCTACTCCTGCATTTTCACATGCCATAACATGTTTTAGATGCATGGATATTCTAGTAATAAAATGTGATTTTATGAAATTTAAGAGTTAAATTAGAATATGATATGCATGGAAAAAAATTAATAAGATTAATTGGTTTAAAATTGAAAATTCAAAAATTTGATACACATTGGCTTTATAAGTGCATTATGTTTTCCATTAGTTTATCGGATGGACACCCGGACGTAAATCTCATAACCGATTCCGAATGTACGGTAATGTGCTCTGTACTCGGGATATAATTCCACATACCATTGGAATTTATAATGCGCTTACATCAATTAAATAGTTTAATTTAAATTTGTACAGTTGTTGAATCTTAAATTTTAAACTTGTTAGTGAACTCATATTTTTAGTGTTAAAATAAATTAGGTCACTAAACCAAACTTAATTAAATTAAGTAAAATATTAGTTAAGACTGATGGGAATTAGTGAATAAAATTTTAAGAGTTAAATTGGTTAGATCCTTAATTATGTACTAGTATAAAACTAAGTTATGTTTTAGCCGTGCATAAACTTATGAACATTAGTGAATTAAAATATTAGATATTTTAAATAGAAACCTTAAATTTAAAATAGTTAGTGGGAGAGGGATATACGAGAATATATCATGTGATCTCTGTTGTTAGTCCGAAAATGTGAGATTCAAAAGGCGTCTCGAGATGGCTTTGTTTTCGTCCCCTACGGATAATGTCCATTTTAGGTCAATATCTAGTTTAGATTATGAGAGGGTTGGAACTCTAGGTGTGTCTGGTGAACTGACCTACCATATAGCGGCACCTCACTAGTTAAGTCCAAGGGTTCCGAAATAACGGGTTACACTCAAGAATGAATGATTAAATATTAATCGAAATTCCTTGATCGAATCAAACGATGGTTGGTTAATATAGGAATAAGAGTTATTCTCACATATATTAATCAATAGATATTATCTCGAGTTATCATACAAATACTTGACCTACCCTACGGCGGCACTTATTTGTGGGATGATAGATTTCCATGGTATAGTAATTCTTTCAAGTTTCAAATTCATTATACACGGTTAATGCATTATGTTTAATTTTTTACCTAAATATTTGATGATTTTAATATACGATGAATGAATATTAAATGTATGTTTATTTTATTTTATTTCAGCAATGGTTTCTCCAATTATTGTTATTCTCTTTAATGACAAGTTAACGGGAGAAAATTATATTAAATGGAAAAGTAACATGAATGCCATCTTGGTCTGTGAAGACCTTAAATTTGTCCTGATGGAAAAATGTCATCCTAAGCCAGCCATAAATTTTGGCCAAGCTGTGCGCGATTCCTATAAGAAATGGGTCATGGCCAATGAGAAAGCCCGCTGCTACTTGCTAGCAGGGATGTCCGAGGTTCTTGCTGCAAAGTATGAGCCAATGGCTACAACATGTTTAATGTTGCAGTCATTACAGGGCATCTTCAGACAGCTTTCGGAGCACCAGCGTCATGAGGCTATGGCCTTAACGATGACTGCTACGATGAAGGAATGGACATCAATCCGAGAGCATGTCTTGAGGATGATGATGTAACATGTGTAATCCGGGAAGGTTACTAGTAGGCAACAGATCCCACTGTCACCTAAGCCACTAAATGATACTAAGGAGAACTCATTTCTATTATAGTCATCATATCTATATACATGCATACACATTTCATAAAACTATTTCAATGTATAAATCACATGAATATATACATTCATAATCTGGGTACTCTTTACAACCATATAAATGTCATAAACCAAAACAAATCAAAAGAAACTACATTATATGTGATTGTAGGTTTGACATGATGGACCAACATGACTAGTGACTACAGTGCTACTCTTGTCCCTGATCCATGACTCCAAAAGATTGTTTTCGCTCACCAATAGAAAGATCATGTAAAACTGGAGAGTGGCGGTGAGTCCTAAAGAAATCAGTGAGTGGAGCTATAAAACCATAAAAAAATATTATTAACACTGTTTCAAATGCGAATAATAAAAAACCTACTTTCTGATTTCATAAAACTTAAATAAGGTATTTCATTTCAAAACTTTTATGAAACAAATATCATTTATAAAATCAACTATCTGAAATATCTGAAAATCTATAGAAAATCTAACGCATGAGGGTGTTACGTCTCGCCGTCCCCTATACACTTAAAACTAGTTGTCTTAGGGAGTTATGTATCGCCGTCCCTCAAGCCACTGATCTAGAGCCAGAGGTGCTGATCTATGTTATCCTCCTAACTCTGAATCTAGGATCTAGGGGTGTTATGTCTCGTAGTCTCCCTAGTCCTGAACTACGTGTTCACACATTCTGGATCCGTCACTTCCAAGTTACCTATGAGGTGGGTTTGTCCTCATGCATCTAAAACCATAAAATCATACTTTTGAAATCATTCTTTTCATCAAAATGTATATGATATCAAAATTTATCAAAACAGCTTATATTTAAATCATATATATATCATCGCAATCTAAAATCCATCTTAAATCATATGGAATTAGTAATTCAATTCAAAAGATATAATCAATATCTTGAAATCATAATGAAAATTTCTGAAATAAGTAATCCACTCATAGTGCTACGGCAAGTCAGGTGCGGTAAACGGAGTAGGTGATCTTCGAGTGCCTTGAAGTCGATCTAATGTCAAAGAATCCTTTAGTTTTCTTACAATGGATGGGAAAGTGTATGTAATGCATGATTGATGTTTTATACTTGTGACATGATGTAATACGTGTATATACTCTTATACGAAACCCTTAGGGTGCCCTTTAACTTCTTAGGATGAAGTTGAAATAGATAAAATTTATTATGAAAAAACTTGGTCACTCGTCGCGACACTGGCCATAGGCGTCGCGACCCTCACACAAAAAGCTGAGACAGTGAGCACCTGATGGTTCTGCATCATGACGCCAGGGGTTGGGCGTCATGACTCCATACGCTTCGTGATGTTAAGTGTTAAGCATCGCGACTCACACCAAAATAGAACCGAGGCAGTGAGTTTCCTCTGTTTCCGTGTCGCGACGCTGGTCCATTGGCGTCATGATGCGGAAACAGAGGAAGCTCACTGCCCCGGTTCTGTTTTGGTGCACGTCACGACACAAGATGTTTAGCATCGCAACGCTAGCCCGATTTTAGGGCCAACACCAATTGTCCATCTCCACTATCAAATTCTACAATGTAACTCAAGTTACAACAACAACAAGTATACAAAATACCATCAATATCACCTTCTAAAATCATCTCACATCTATTCCATAGACTCCAACTTAGTTCCATGCCTAGGGATTTCATGATTTGGGGGTTCCTCAAAACAATACTTTCTTAATACAAAGACCCTCCAAACTACATCAACTCGAAGCTAACAACATACAATAATCATTGAATCATCGAAACTCAACATTTCAAATTATGATTAAGTTTTTCCTTAACTTAAATCAAATTCCTTCTTCACAATTAGAATGTCTAGCTTCCTTTTCTCCTTCTTAGGCTTGATTGGGGTTGGGTTGAGCTAGTCAATCTTGGAAATTTGAAAAGGGGAATGAAAATTTTTCTCCCTTGCTCTCATTGTGATACATGGTTAAGGGGAAAAGAAAATAATGGATTTTTTTCCCTTCACTCTTTCTTAATTTGTCAAGATATAAAAAACTTTTCTAGATATTTAAGGACTAAAATTTGGCCTATGAATTGGTCTTATCTTATGAAAATTTTTGCTTAGGCCTACATGTTATAATAATACTTATAGGCTTTAACTCTAGAGTTGGGCCCACTAAATTGTCTCTAAAATTTCCACTAATGCTCGGAGAAAATTTATCTAAATCACCAAGTTACCACTTTGATTGAGTTGTGTGAAATTTGAGTCACTATGCTTATCCCCCCTTAAAAATGATTCGTCCTCAAATCAACACATATAAATGTATGAAGTGTACCTTCTTCTGTGAACATCTGAGGATATTGCTCTCTCATGGCTTCTTCAAGCTCCCATGTGGATTCTTGTCCCTTGTGGTGCTACCAAACTACCTTAACTGAGAGAATCCACTTGGATAGTAACTTCCTCGTCTTCCTGTCCACTATTCCCACTGGCTATTCTAGATAGGACAAACCTTGACGAACATCAACTATTTGGGGCTCTAACACATGGGATTCATCATGCAAGTATTTGCGTAGCATAGATACATGAAGCACATGATGTATCTTATCCATTCTGGGTGGGAACGCCAGCTTCTATGCTTTCCCTCTAACTCTTCGAAGTATCTGGAATGACCCGACATACTTAGGGCTGAGCTTACCCCTCTTGCCGAATCTAACGACTCATTTAAAAAGATATACTTTCAGAACACCGAGTCTCATACCTGAAACTCCAAATATTTCCTCCGGTTATCTCCATAACATTTCCGGCGACTCTGAGCTATTTTCATCATTTCTCTAATCAACTTCACTTTCTCAACTGCATCTTGTACCAAATCAGTTCCAAGCAACTTTTGTTCCCCAGTTTCAAACCATCCCACTGAGGATCTGCACTTCCACTATATAAAAAGCCTCAAAATTAGCCATTGAATACTTGTTTGATAACTGTTGTTATATGAAAACTCTATAAGTGGCAAATGTTGGTCCCAAATACCCTGAAATCAATACACAGGCTCGTAACATGTCCTACAGAGTCTGTATGGTCTGTTCTGATTGACCGTTCGTTTGAGGGTGAAAAGTCGTACTAAAGTGTAGCTGGGAACCCAAAGCTTCCTAAATTACTACCAAAACCTGGATGTGAACTGAGAACCCCGAAAGAGTTTATTGAGAAGGTTTTCCTACAATGACATATTCATCCAAATACACATGTCATATTAAGCTGGGAGAATTAGTCTTTACTGGTAGGAATGTGCCGACTTAGTCAACCTATCCACAATCACTCAAATAGAATCATACCCTTTCGAGGACGTAAAAATTCAACACGAAATCCATAGTATAGTCTCCCATTTCCATTTAGGAACTCTAAGCTTTAAAGCTTCCTTGACTGGCCTTGATGTTCTGCTTTAACTTGCTAGAAAGTCAGGCATTTGCAACAAAATCCGCTACATATTTTATTTATACTCATCCCACCAATAGAGATCCTTAAGATTATCGGTAATTTTTAGTGACAGGATAGGATGCATTGTTGTAGGACGGAGGCAGAGCTTTCTCACCAATCAACGAATGCCTCACGACTATTGACTAGGGGGAACACAATATTGGGTTGTTCCTAAGGAGATTCCGATTCTATATCAAATCCCTCATCCAACCCATGCTCTAATCTACCCATAATCAGTAGAATTTATGGGTCGTCTGAGCAACTCTGATCTCATCCATCAGGGTGGAGTGGGATTGAATCAGTTCAGAATGCTCTTGGTTGTTACTGTTGGACAAAATGACCCATAGCGTCACTATTTGCACAGATCATTGTGTTGTGTGTAGCAAATTAACTATGTAACAAGGAAATTGCACTCTCATCATTTGTGATTAGATCACCATAGATATATAAATGAAGAGAGGTCCCTATGATTAGTTCCTGGATTGAGATGATATGAGACAGTATCAGTCCACGAAGGATTAATCATTAAATATCCCTAGCCGTAGTATTATCGAGACTGGACATCGATAATGCGGAATAGGCTAGTATTGCACTTGTGCGCGTTGTGAGGGCACAACGGCATAGTTCTCATATATATAAGTATTGGATACTTGTGCAAGTGCGATAGGAGGTCGTGTTTCACCGATGGTACGGGAAACAGCTTCGCTCTGGATAGACCCCTCGGAATCCCATTGGTATTATGAATATGTGTCTATGGGAGGCCGAAATCAAGGTAGGTGTGTATAGTCTTAACCTGAGACTTACATCGCTAATGCTTACGACAATCGATATACTTTAGTTGAGGTCGTCTAGGACTGTAACCGGTTCTGTGTACGCCAATGCCGGGTATATTGAGAATCGTAGTGTATTGGATGTGATGTCAAGACGGAAGTATCACTCCAGTCATAGTGGAGATGATGTCACGCAGGATACGGTATTAGTGCTCTTAAGAGATGCGCATCCAATCGTGATATTATGACCAGGTCATGAATATCCGATTATAGAGACTAGTTACCAGACATCCGATATGTGTTTCGGACGGGGCAGACACTTATCCAGCCCCAGCCCTAGCACGTGACTATCCGATACTGGGCCGATATGCACAATACATTAGTATACTACGCTTGATACAGATCTTAATATTCTTTAATGGATATGTCCGGAGAATTAGGTAGACTTGGTGCTTTGCTAGGAGTCGACCTTGTCTCGTAAATCGGTAGAACGTAGTACTTGGTACGTACGTGATTCGGATACTCCGACGACCGTATTTACTGCCAGATTATCCGGGGATCTCATGGGTCGCTTCCCGATAATCCACCGATGACGCACAACTCGCACTCTTGAATAATCTGGGATTATACAGAAGAGAGAGAAAATTAATCTAGGATTAATAACGGAGATATTTTATCCGGGATAAAATGTCGTCTAAAGAGAGAGAACGATTAATTTGGAATTAATCGGTAATTAATATATTCGATATATTAAACGAAATTAGATTTCGACGCGGAATTAAAATTAGATTTTAATTCGGGCAAACGAGTTAATTTAGAATTAATTCGTTAGCGACGTAAATAATAATTTCGCTAGGCGCAATTATTTATTTAAATTCGATTTATTAACGTCGCGACGTAAGCTCGGTATTTCGGAAATATCGAACCCGAACGCGTGAGTGCACGTGGGCCCACTTTCATTTGGAAACGTGTGGGGCCCACATGACAATGTCATATTATGCATTATTTAATTCTAATGCATTGCATGTAGATTGTGTACAATGCACTCAATGTCTTGCATGGAGTTTGAGTGTTTGACACTCTAAGCCATTGCATGTTTTGTGTCATAAATTTATTATTAATTTAATAATATTATGGCATAAATATAAATTGATTTTTGGTAAATCATTTTAAAAAAATAAACACAACTTTCATCTCTCTCAAATTCTCTCTTCTCCTCACGCCAAACACAAAAGTGTGGACTGTTTTTGAACCAGTTGGCGTGACTTTAGGGAAGCAAGAGTTGGTTTTCATGGTGAAAACCGCAAGTGCTAGCACACTACGAGTCTTGCGAAGGTGGTAGGGAGGTTCACCCATGAGGCGGGATTCATCCGACGGAGTTTGGAGCTTCGTTTTGAGACCCGAAACTGCCAAGACAGTGAGCATGGACTGCTGCAGTGGGCTTACAAAGGCAGTGCGTTTTTGGGCATGATTCGTCTTCAAATCGACATAACCGATCAATGTAAGTATTCCGCTATCTTCGTTGGTGTATTCACGCATGTTTTCATGTCTTGTTTGATCTTGGGACCTTAGAATAAACCAACAATGGCATCAAGAGCTAATGTTGCAAGCATGAAATTTGTAGGGTTAAAATTTGGGTAAATGTGATTTGAGCATGATTTGAATAAATTGTTTGTTTGAGTATGCTTATAACATGTTTAATTCATTTTGGTTGGACTAATTTGATGAAAAATGATTTGGAATTATTTTCCCCAAATATTTTCCTTGGCCGAATGGTGATGATTTTGGGATCTTGGATTTTTGTTTTTTAATTCATTTGATGAGTTAGAATCGATTAGGTTGATGTTAATTTGAATCGAATTGGATTGGATTTCGAATTGGACAAAAACCCCAAAATCTTTGAGTTGGCCGAATGTGACTAATGCCCTAATGTCTTGGTAAATTTTGATTTTGACATTGGATGTATGGAAATCATTCGGGATATGTATTTAATGTCGATTGCGGATTAATTGGATTGAAACCGAATTCGGACATGAAATCCTCCTTGGCCGAGAGCATGAAAGCATGTAATGGGTTTGATTTTTCATTTGTGTGTTTGGACATGGATAATGAATTAAGCATGATTAATTGGACTAATTTGGTGTTTTGGAAATGTTGATTTAGTTGATTAATCATATAATGCACTTTTGGTAATTAAATTGTGAAAATTGGATTTTTGGATTTAATTAATTGGGCCTAATTTTGGAAATTAGAATTTAAAGTTGTAATTGGGCCTATTGGGCTTGATTTATCAAGTTTGGTTTAGGCCAAATGGATTGGATCCAATTGGGCCCAAAACCTTGACCATAAAGCCCAAATGCGACTTAATGAACCTTTAAAGTTCAATTGGGCCTAATGGGCCAAGATTGATTTATGGGCTTATGGGGTAAATCCCGGATTGGACTTTGGTTATCGGTTTGACCCGAGTTGACCAAAAGTCCACGCCTTAAGAAATCAATCAAAAGCCCATTGGACTTTAATTGAATTGACGTTGGACGTTAATCGGTCTTTGAGACGCGTTACGATTAGATTTGGAATTTAAATCGTAAAAGGTTTATTAAATAAAAGTGTAATATTTAATTTGGAATTGAATAGTGAATTAGTATTAAATACATGTTAAATTAGATTTAATGATGTAGTTTAATTTAATTCATGAATTCGTACTTTAAGTACTTATTCGCAAAAACGAGTTTGACTCGAACAAAATCAAATCGTTGTTTGAACATTGGATGATCACTTAATTATCAGATTAATTAATTTGATTAGATTGATTGATAGCATGCTTATGTGTGTGAATACGTGGTTGTGTTGAATGAATAATGTATATCGGATGGATATTAGTCGGGTGGGCAATTTTAGAAATTGTTGTAATAAATTCGATTTATTAAATTGGACCTGCGTGTCCAGCCTTATCACCTTCTTCTCTTTGTATTCTCTTCTCACCTATTCCCCTCTATGTATATGAGGTTTCTTTAGAAGTGTAGTGTAACGGGTAGAAGTAATACTAGTGCTAGCTTGAGTGAGAAAGGGAGAGATTTGATCTAGGATCAATGTGTTAAGTATCCATCCGCATATCATTATTATTTATTTCATACTCGCTTTATTATGTATTTAGAATGCATGTTTAAGGGTGTATGATGATGAGACCTTAACAAAGATAATTAAATTGGTAGCCAATTTGCACGCGAAAAACCCTCATCAAAATATCATGCGTTTTCCTTCCATTGAGTGATTCTTACTCAAGATCCTAGATTGGCAGGGGTTGTTGGCCAAAGTCAAGCCCTTGTCCTTCAAAGATGTGTTTTAATCACGAGGCTTTGTTCCATATCGGTGTCTTGTCCAAGTTGTGGTTTTGTTGGCCAAAGTCAAGACCACTTCTTGTCCAATGACATTGATTACGAAGCTTCCATGTCAATGGGTCCGCGCTTGACTGGGATCATTAGGTTTGTTGTGCCAAAGCCAAGGCCTAGTTGATTCAGAGGAAAAAGGTTAGGGTATACATTCGATGTATAGACATATATAGATATATGTTTAGGACTTGGATGTCCACCTACTGGATCTAGGAGTTGGATTAGATCCAATTGATCTTCGAGATCTACCTAGTTAATTATCATACAATTTGTTGGCCAAAGTCAAGATTGTGTGATATTTAACGGGATCCTAGCCCACTAGGAAACACGGTTTCCCGAGTACTCGACAGAGGGTTAGAGGCTCGACGAAAAATAGTGGGAGGCAAGTATTGAATTTGCAACATTCGTTCGAATACTCGCTAAACGCGCTCATCTATATTTTACTCGTCATATTAATCAAAAGTATTAGTTGGACTAATATTTTATGTTGTTTTTAAATATATATATAGTTGGACTATATACAAACTCATTCAATATATAGTTGATTTTATAATTGGATTATAGTAATCAATATAATTGAATTAAAATGATAGTTGATTTTATAATTAGATTATAGTAATCAATATTAAAATTATAGTTGATTAAATAATTGGATTATTGTAATCATTATAATAAATAGTACCTTATTAAATTGATTAAATAGTTGGACTATTGAAATCAAGAAAGAATTGAAAGTTGAATATTTAAAATATATAATCATTGGATTAAATGTTTAAATGATTTAATTTTCAATTGGGAATAAATAATAGGTTAATTTATTTGATAAAATAACTTATTATGACTAAGCCCATAATTAAGCAAATAGTAGAGCATAAAATCTTTGGAAGATTTATGTGATGATGACTTTAGTGCTTAATTAATATACTTACAATAAATCTATCTTTAGATTTAAAAGTATTAAAATTGCAATTAATTGACCATTCTAGTGGAGAAAAGTCAAAGTTTGCAATTGGGCATGTAGCACAAGGTGCACATCATTTCGATATTCTAAAACCCAAGGCTTGGCCAAAGGTTTGTGAAATATTGAAAAGGTAATTGACATATCCCAAAGTGACTACCATTTGGATATGGAAGACACGAAGGAATTAAAGATAGGGAGAGGCTCTAACTTTAAAATATTTGTCAAAGTTATGTTTACTACTAGTATTAAAATTGGATTTTAAATACTTAGTGTGGTACATAATACATATATGTATTGACGTTCAGAATCCGCTGTGAGCTGGATACTGGCTTCAAGCCGAGATTTCTCTGCGAATTGGAAACGGGACGAAAGTCGCTGTTTCGACCGTAGATACCTAAGTTTAGGAACTACCCTTTGGGTATGTACTTAAATTAGGAAATGTTATAATGTAACTAGTTTGACTAGAGACATTATCTCTATATCAGTGTTTAATCCGATGCGGATAAAACCTTTATATTCTAGAACACTAAAGTGTTTCATTATATAAAGATGATACTGAGATAAATACATTAGATGTAAATAACATAATTTATATTTTGAATATAAATAAAATCTCAAACATATAAATGACAAATAAATAGCTCAAATTGATTTGATCAATAGAGACTTATTTGTGGCATTGTTGTCTAGGACACAATTAAACGAGACTCGTATATCCACACTTTTGAAGAGTGGGTACTAGGACTGATTTGACTATTCAAATAAGGTCTACGAATCTAGTTTATTAGGTTAAAACCTAAAATACTATTTACTTGGTAATAGTAAAAGGGCCACCGATCTGTTAGCCCTATTCATGGTGAAGTAAGTGGGCCCATATCTAGCTAGGCTAGATGTGAACATGAATATTTCGTGACCTTAACGGATGTAGCATCACGTTGTGGTTATGTGTTTCTTTTGAAGAACACAGATCGGAAACTTTGAAGTTTCGACACGAAGAAAACAAACAGATCGGCTATAGTGTTATTCCGCCACGGTAAGACCGAAATGGAAAATACTTAAGCAGTAAGTTTCATATGTACATGAAAGAGTACGGTATTCTTTCATGAGGACTCCTCCCGAGACACGTCAGTTAGACGGTGTGTCCGAACTAAAACCGAATTTTGTTGGACATGATAAGGTTTATCACGAGTCGCTCTGAGCTACTATTTCCTTCAAAGGATATGTATTAACAGTGCAAAACTTATTTAGAATAAGGTTCCATATAAATCTGTTTGACAGATATCATATAGGATATGAACAGGAAAGAAACGAGGTTTCTCATTCCTGATAATTTGGGTATGCCAGGCATAAAGTTTGGATGATACCAAACTAAGAACCCAAATTGGATTAGTGCCAATATAGGTTATCCTAAGGGAAACCATAAGTATAGTACTTATAAATCCCACATGAGAACAATGTGATTGTTGCTCACCATGCGGTTTTCCTGAGAGGAATACCGATATGCAGTGGTCAGTGGGAGGATAGTGATACTCGATGAAAATCGGAGTAATACTATTCATAGCACGAAGTCCTTAATGGAACACAAACAATTCATCTATGATGAATCTGTCATTAATCTTTAATCACAACAAGAAATCGGGTAGATCGGATAGAGTCAGAAAACAACCTAGGGTATGGGTTTCTGATCTAACCTCATTAAGATGTCAATCTTATGAAGGGTATCCACCGACTACGTTTTGAGGAAGTGATACGAGGTATCGACTCCCTTATGGCAAAGTGCCATGAGTCCGAAATGGATTCCATGTATAACGACTATTATGGATACTAGTTGTTGTACCACAAGGCATTGTGCCTATGGTACATTATACGTCTTCAAGGAAGACATACATGGATGGCAACATACCAACGTACAAAGCTAGGCTTTTGACGGAAAGGTATCGTTATCAACATTGTGTTAATAACGGTTCAACCTTTTACCTGTTGCCATGGTAAATCCATTTTGAAGATGCTTGTTGATAACTGTATATTTCATTTATGAAATATGTCAGTTACAAATCAAAATCGCTTTCCTGAAAAGGAAACCTTTTGGAGGATGTTTACAACATCCTGACGATTTTGTATAACCGACAAACAAGGTTTGCGGGTTATTCGATCCATGTTTGGATCAAAGCAAGCATAAGGTTCTTGGAACTGACGTTTTGAAATAATCATAATGGTTTATGATTTAACTCAAAACGAAATAATTCTTGTGTATATAAGGAGGTTAGTGGGAGAGCGCACTGACAGTGAAATTCCCATAAAGCAATTGGTGAAAGCTTGGCTTTCATAGATATTCTTTCAATAGAAATTCTCCGTAGAATTCTGGGGAGTAACAACCTTTATTCAGGAATAAAGATCTACTGGGATAGATTTGGAGTTGTTAACACTCTCTGGGAAATTGTACATTTAAAATGTACTTGTATTGGTGTCTCATACGCTTCGAGCATATGGAGTCACAATCAGGTCAATCCAAGTGATAGTCACTGGATTGAATTTAAGAACATCTGTTAGTATCTTAGAGAACTAAAGATGTTGTCTTAAACTATGGAGAAGGAGAACTTGAAGTGACTGGGATCACTACTGCAAGTTTCCAAACGATTAAATACTACGGTACTATAAAGTTTGAATAACGGGACAGTGAGCTGGAAATCTTCCGAGCAAGATAACTGTTGCCGAATAAACAACAAATGCGGATTATTGCTGCAGCTGAGGCAGCAATAGAAGCCATTTGGATCGATAATAAATCTAATTAGATTAGATATAGTTCTGTTAGCAGCTGAGCTAGGCGTCAGCACAGGCTAAAGAATTAAAGGTCTCATCGACGATCCAGATATATACTTCTATATCATCTGATTCGTTCGGATCATACATCGTGGCGATGTGATGATCGTGTAAATCGCGTCAGACGATAATTAAGCAAATCCGCTGACGAAAACCTTTCCTCAGCAATTTGAGCGAACCGTACATAGTTCGGGTGTTAGACACTCGAGTGACTGGCTATGTGCCAAGTGGGAGATTGTTGGACAAAATGACCCATAGCGTCACTATTTGCACAGATCATTGTGTTGTTGTAGCAAATTAACTATGTAACAAGGAAATTGCACTCTCATCATTTGTGATTAGATCACCATAGATATATAAATGAAGAGAGGTCCCTATGATTAGTTCCTGGATTGAGATGATATGAGACAGTATCAGTCCACGAAGGATTAATCATTAAATATCCCTAGCCGTAGTATTATCGAGACTGGACATCGATAATGCGGAATAGGCTAGTATTGCACTTGTGCGCGTTGTGAGGGCACAACGGCATAGTTCTCATATATATAAGTATTGGATACTTATGCAAGTGCGATAGGAGGTCGTGTTTCACCGATGGTACGGGAAACAGCTTCGCTCTGGATAGACCCCTCGGAATCCCATTGGTATTATGAATATGTGTCTATGGGAGGCCGAAATCAAGGTAGGTGTGTATAGTCTTAACCTGAGACTTACATCGCTAATGCTTACGACAATCGATATACTTTAGTTGAGGTCGTCTAGGACTCTTAACGGTTCTGTGTACGCCAATGCCGGGTATATTGAGAATCGTAGTGTATTGGATGTGATGTCAAGACGGAAGTATCACTCCAGTCATAGTGGAGATGATGTCACGCAGGATACGGTATTAGTGCTCTTAAGAGATGCGCATCCAATCGTGATATTATGACCAGGTCATGAATATCCGATTATAGAGACTAGTTACCAGACATCGATATATGTGTTTCGGACGGGGCAGACACTTATCCAGCCCCAGCCCTAGCACGTGACTATCCGATACTGGGCCGATATACAATAAATTAGTATACTACGCTTGATACAGATCTTAATATTCTTAATGGATATGTCCGGAGAATTAGGTAGACTTGGTGCTTTGCTAGGAGTCGACCTTGTCTCGTAAATCGGTAGAACGTAGTACTTGGTACGTACGTGATTCGGATACTCCGACGACCGTATTTACTGCCAGATTATCCGGGGATCTCATGGGTCGCTTCCCGATAATCCACCGATGACGCACAACTCGCACTCTTGAATAATCTGGGATTATACAGAAGAGAGAGAAAATTAATCTAGGATTAATAACGGAGATATTTTATCCGGGATAAAATGTCGTCTAAGAGAGAGATAACGATTAATTTGGAATTAATCGGAATTAATATATTCGATATATTAAACGAAATTAGATTTCGACGCGGAATTAAAATTAGATTTTAATTCGGGCAAACGAGTTAATTTAGAATTAATTCGTTAGCGACGTAAATAATAATTTCGCTAGGCGCAATTATTTATTTAAATTCGATTTAATTAACGTCGCGACGTAAGCTCGGTATTTCGGAAATATCGAACCCGAACGCGTGAGTGCACGTGGGCCCACTTTCATTTGGAAACGTGTGGGGCCCACATGACACATGTCATATTATGCATTATTTAATTAATGCATTGCATGTAGATTGTGTACAATTGCACTCAATGTCATTGCATGGAGTTTGAGTGTTTGACACTCTAAGCCATTGCATGTTTGTGTCATAAATTTATTATTAATTTAATAAATTTTATGGCATAAATATAAATTGATTTTTGGTAAATCATTTTAAATTAACACAACTTCAATCTCTCTCAAATCTCTCTTCTCTCACGCCAAAACACAAAAGTGTGGACTGGTTTGAACCAGTTTGGGCGTGACTTTAGGGAAGCAAGAGTTGGTTTTCATGGTGAAAACCGCAAGTGCTAGCACACTACGAGTCTTGCGAAGGTGGTAGGGAGGTTCACCCATGAGGCGGGATTCATCCGACGGAGTTTGGAGCTTCGTTTTGAGACCCGAAACTGCCAAGACAGTGAGCATGGACTGCTGCAGTGGGCTTACAAAGCAGTGCGTTTTTGGGCATGATTCGTCTTCAAATCGACATAACCGATCAATGTAAGTATTCCGCTATCTTCGTTGGTGTATTCACGCATGTTTTCATGTCTTGTTTGATCTTGGGACCTAGATTTTATCAACAGTTACTTGAAAACTCACTCCATCAATAATACATTTATGCATTTGTCTAGCTGGATGCCATTTTTCAATCGACAATTTGTGAGCCTAGACTTACCATGGATTAATGTTTTAGCTATTGCCAAATTAAATTAGCCTTACCAGGGTAATACTAAATTGAACAATCATAATCCTTCAGTAACTCAATACATCGCCTCTGTCTCAAGTTAAGATCCTTTTGACTCTAGATATACTTGAGACTCTTGTGGTCGGTGAAAATTCCAAACTTTTCACCATACAAGTAATGCCGCCAAATCTTCAAGGCAAAAATTATTGAAGCCACCTCTAAATCATTAGTGGGATTATTATGTTCATAAGGCTTTAGTTTTCTGGAAGCATAGGTAATAATGTTCCCCTCTGCATCAGCACACATCCCAATCTCACTCTAGAAGCATCATAGTATGCCATAAATCCTCCCAATCCTCACAGTAGGGCTAGAACAAGAGCGGTATTCAATCACCACTTAAGCTCCTGTAATTCTCATAGGTATCTGACCACCCAAATTTTTACATTCTTCTGAGTTAGCCTTGTTAACGGGGCAGCTATCCTGGAGAAATTCTCTACGAATCTCTTATAGTATCCCACTAATCCCAAGAATCTATGGATTTCTATTATTACACTGGGTAGGTACTTGGTGCCCATTCTGAATGGCTTTTAATCTTTGGGAGTCTACTTCAATTCCTTCTTTTAACACAACGTGCCCTAGAAGCACAACACTGGACAACCAAAACTCACACGTAGAAAATTTGGCAAATAGCTTATGTTCTCTCAGCGTTTATAGTACTTGATGCAGATGCTCTGTGTTGTTATGTTCACTATGTGAATACACCATAATATCATCAATGAAGACAATCACGAATCGATTTACAAAGGGTCAAAATACCTTATTTATCAAATCCATGAAGGCCACAAGGGCTTTAGTTAAGTCAAATGACATTACCAAGAACTCATAATGTCCTTATCAAGTCCGAAAGGCTGTCTTTGATTCATCACTCTTCCAAATCTTCAACTGATGATACCCTGACTGAAGGTCGATATTTGAGAAGTACTGAGCCCTTGTAGCTGATCAAACAAGTAATAAATCCTCGGTAACAAATACTTTTTCTTGATCGTGTCCTTATTCAGCTGGCGGTAATCTATACACAGCTGAAATGTTCCATCATTTTCCTTACAAATATCACTGGATCACCCCATGCACACACGCTGGGGCGAATGAAACCCTTATCCAACAAGTCTTACAATTGTGCCTTCAATTCCTTGAGTTCAGCAGGGGCCATCCTATGAGGAGGAAACAATATATGATGTGTGCCTAGAACTACATCTATGAATAACTTAATCTCTCTATCATGTGGTAAGCGTGGTAACTCATATGGGAAAACATAAGGATACTCCATTACCATCGAAATCTGCTCAATGCTCTTTTCTTCCACTCTACTATCTGTCACATACACTAAGTATCCCACGCTTTTCTTTCGAATAAGCTTATATGCTTGCACTGCAGATATCAAGTTATGAAGCACTACACTCTTATCCCTCTGATAAACTTTGACTGATTGATTAGAAATATGCAATGTAACTGTTTTTTTCCAGTAATCTAATACCACGTGGTGCGTAGCAAACCAATCCATCCCTCTGATGACATTAAAACCCAAAATACTTAACACTACAAGTTAACGTAATACACGTGCCCATCAACATCAATTGGACAAGCCCTCACTCCTCGTGTGGCCTCTATAGGATCTCCTACTGTTGTAGTAATGATAGTGGGTGAATTTAATGGCTCTGTGTCTCCACCCAGGTATGTTACAAAATACAGTGATATAAAAGAATAATTGGCGATACTCTAGCATGCACAGAACCAACTGATAATTTACCTGTGACAACTACATTGGAAGCTTGAGCATCATGAGGTGTGAAAGTGTACACCCTACCATGATCTCTACTGGTGGAAGCATGTCCTCGATCAGCCACTATTTATCCTCTTCCGCCTATTGTCTGACCCATATCCACTGATCTATACTCTCCTCCTTCCATAATCCTATTGGGCTGTGGTTGGGGTACCGATGGAGTAGCAATGGAAAGTGGAAAATGGTATACTGGTACTGGACAATCCCTTTTCAGATGAACCATCTATCCACATCGGTAACAACTTCTGCTCCCATCCTACAAGCTCCTCAATGAGATCGTCCAACCCCGCCCAAGCTGGGCCACCGTCGTAGAAGAACTCGCACGAGATGTAACATTCTGGGCAGGCCAGCTATCTTGACCTCCCTAAGTCGATCCCATATCTTGACATGTAGTGGGATGGGCTGACATTTATTGCTGTCTACTTGGGCCACCTTTCTACGGCCTAAATCTTTCCTATAATCTTGGCCTCTTCTGAGACTCCCTCTCTGCCTACCTCTCCCTAACTCGCACCTTAAATCAGAGAGCTGAATCCAAAACCTGGGTGTATGTGGTGGTCTTTGTAAAATGGATGGACCGAAACAGATAATTCTGAAGTCCATTAACAAACCTCTTCACCTTAATCTCCTCAGTACTAATAAAATATGGGGCATACCGGGATAGTTAAGTAAACTGTATATCATACTCAGAAACAATCATTTGATCCCCATAGAGTAACTGCTCAAACTCTCAAGCTCTAGCATCCCTAATACTTTGTTGCAGAAATCTAGACATGAATGTTGTACTAAACTCAGACCAAGTTAATAATAGAGCACTATATTACTGACTATCTCGAAAAGCCATGAACCAAGTATTCGCTACATCCCTCAACTGGAAATGACTAACTCTACCACCCTCTCTGGTGAACATCCCAATATGGTACATATACGGTCCGACTCCTCAATAAAACCGCAGAGCTCGAGGGAGGACTATACTCTTGAAAATATCGATGGATGAAGCTTCTAGAAATCATGCAAAGAAACTAGTAGCTTCTGACTTTGCGGTACCTAAACTGTTACTGGAGGAAGTCTATGAGGTAAAGTGGAGGGTCGTGCTTGCAAGATGGTATGATTTGGTCCACTTGGGGGAACTAGTGTCTGGTGAGCCAATGAAGGTCCTACATGTTGAGCTGGAATAGGAGTTATGGGTTCTTTAGCTCTCGGCTCTAGGCCTGAAGGCTACTATCGTCAGGCAATCAACTGAACAAGAGCTTCTACTGATTATTGAATGTGCTGCAAATCCAGAGCTACTACATCATCGGTCTGAAACACTGATTTTGCCCCATTATCTCCTACACCCCCTTCATGTACAGACTCAACTCTCTGTCCCCTATCTGGCTCAGAGGACACTGATCTCTGATCTGGATCTACACCCTGAGGCTCCATACCACGCCTGGGTCTACCTCTGACTCCAATTATATCTTTAGGTTGCATGATATCTAAATAATCAAGAAAAGAAAGTAGTCAATTGAATTCTTAGGAAATTATAACTAAAAAGAATGAGACATAACTCGGGAAAATGATACTAGAGAAACAGCCTAATATATATTAGTACCCCGGGTATACTACATATATAAGACACTCATACTCTCTCACTATAGTAACTATCCAATAGATGAAACTTAAATCAGGTTGTTCATTTCAAAACATTTTTGAAAAAAATCATTTTTAAAATCATCTATCTGAAGTCTCGTTCTCCCTCCATATGCCTAACTAGTTGTCTTTGGGCGTTATGTCTCACAGTCCCCCAAGCCACTGAACTAGAGCCATGGGTGCTGATCTATGCTATCCTCCTGACTGAATCGAGGATCTAGGGGCCTTACGTCTCACCATCCACCTCGTCCTGAACTACATGTGCACACATTCTGGATATGTCAATTCCAAGGTACCTCTCAGTTGGCTTGTCCCCCATGCCTCCAAAACCATAAAAATTATACTTTTGAAATCATTATCTTCATTAAAATGTATCTGATATCAAAATTTATCAAAACTTCTTATATTCAAATCATATATATCTCATCGCAATCTAAAACCAATCTTAAATCATACGAAATCAGTAATTCAATTCAAAAGATATAATCAATATCTTGAAATCATAAAAAAAATTTCTGAATAAGTACTACACTCACAGTGCTACGGCAAGTAAGGTGCGGTACATGGCGTAGGTGATCTTCGAGTGCCTTGACGTCGATCTAATGTCAAAAAATCCGTTAGTTTTCTTGCAATTGATAGGAAAATGTATGTAATTTATGATTGATGTTTTATACTTGTGACATGACATAACGTGTGTATATACTCTTATACGAAACCCTTAGGGTGCCCTTTAACATCTTGGGATGAAGTTGAAATAGATAAAACCAATTTTGGAAAAACTTGGTCACGCTTCGTGACGCTCACACAAATAGCTGAGACAATGAACATCCGATGGTTCCATGTTGCGACACTAGAAGTTAGGCATCGCGACTCCAATACGCGTCACAACACTAAGTTTTAAGCATCACGACTCACACCAAAACAAAATCGAGGTGGTGAGCTTCCTCTATTTCCGCATCGCGACGCTGGACTTTTGGCGTTGCGACGCTCACACGAACGGAGCTGGGTAGAGGGCATTCTTTATTTTTAGCGTCACGAGGCTAGGATGATTTCAGGGCCAACACTAATTCTCCATCTTCACTATCAAATTCTACTACATCATTCAAGCTATAAGAACAACAAGTATACAAAATATCATCAATATCACACTCTAACATCATTTCACATTTATTCCATCGACTCCAACTTAGTTCCATGCCTAGGGATTTCATGATTTGGCGGTTTCTCAAAACAATACTTTCTTAATACAAAGACCATCCAACCTATATCAACTCCAAGCTAACAACATACAACAATCATCAAAGGTTAAGAAGAAGAAGAATAAGAAGAATAAGAAGAAAAAGGTTAAGAAGACTAATTCAAGTGTCCCTTCTAAAGGAAAGGTATCGAAGCCTATCAATTCAAAGAATAAGGCCGCCAAGGACAAGTGCCATAATTGTGGCAAGATTGTGAACTGGAGGAGGAACTGCCCAAACTATATTTCTTTTGTTGGCCGGGAGAGGGCCTCGACATCAAGTATATTTATTTTCCTTGTTATTGATATCTCTTTGGTTTGTGAAGCCATTAGTTCTGGATAGGTTTTAGATTCTGCTTGTCCTACTCATATATGCAATTCATTGCAGGGGCTGAATGTTATAAGGATGCTAAATCTCGAAGAGATGCAGTTGTGTTTTGGGATTAGAGATTCTCTAGCTGTAGCAGTTATTGGTGAATACGAGTTTCGACTATCCTATGGCATTATTATTTTGACAGATTTTTTTAGCCTGGTTGTATGGAAAATATTATCTCATTATTTGTATTAGAACAAAATGATAGCATGTAATTTTAAGAACTGTTCTTTACATATATATATATGATATGAATGATGTTTTGTTACATAAATGTTCAAATTCACATGGTCATTATGTTTTGCATACTATTAGAGATGTTTATGAAATAGGGAATAATAAATGTAGAAGATCTAATATAATTGATACTAGATTATGGCATATGTTGCTAGGAGATATAGGTGTACCACGCCTAATCCAATTGGTTAAGAATAGTCTGATTTACAGATCTTGTATTCAGGGTAAAATGACTAAAGTCTTATTTACCGGTGTTGGAAATCGGGCCAATGACCTCTTAGAACTCATTTACTGTAAATTATATTTTATTATTTACTAATGAAATAACTAAATTTTCATTTCAAACTTTATTAATGGTAATGTCAATATGCATATTAGATTGATACATAAATATGCTAAGAATGACATAGACCTTAGAATAGTCATGTAGTAATACTGGACATTGGGTGGTTCGACATTGAGATAATATTACTTTTACAAACTATTCTTAAAGTAAATATTCCTAGTCGTTGGCTTTGTAATACGTTTGAATTCATATAACCTAAAAGACTAGCACAAGTCGTATATTGGATTTGGAGTTCCAATGGTTTAATCCAATGTACCATGAGCAAGGGAAGCTCGCACAAACATGTGGGTATTCATTAGAGCGAATACTAAATGACGTACGGGTGAATCCAACTAGTTGGAAGTACACACCATAGTCAATAGGAATCTTCTTGAGTGGAGTAGCATATATGATCCTTTGACTATAAGATATCATTGATTTTGTGTGTGATCCTCCACACTTTGATGCCATATATATCAGAGACCTTTCATGGTCTGACCGCTAGATGTTCGTTGGGTGTGGACCGACGCACTCGTTAATCAAGTACGTATCAAGATAGGATCTGTCGGCCCGTATGTGTTCCATAAGGGGTTTAGGTATCCATGTGAGTAAGTCATGATTCTTAAGACTTTGGCCAATCATATAGGGTGGATCACATATATTAGAAATGATATTTTGATTAGTTGTAAAGAATCGTGGATATGTCGATATGAGATGTGCGCCTCGGAAACTTGACGGCGTAATCTATGTTTCCTAAACACAACTCTAATAGCTTACGATAGAGGGATTGTTAAGAAAATATAATGACTTAAACTTGTATAGTTCAAAAAGATCGTTCGTGTTATTCGAGAATTCGGAGGTGGCTAAATTGAAACATATAAGCTAGACTTATATGATGAACGTGTCTAGACTTGGAGAGTCCCACAAAATAAAGTGTATTGGTTGAGCACTTGAGTAGCCGATAATGTTTGATAATAAATTATTTTGGTATTATAATTATAAATTAAAATATTTAATTTTTATTAGATAGCATTAATTATTTTATTTGACACAATTGGATTAATCCAAAATCACAAGGGCTTTATTGTAATTTCATAATTATCTCTACCATTGGAGGATATTTTGGTAATTATAAATATGTAATAATATGTATATTTGTCTTGATTTAATTGGATAAAATCAAAGTGATAGACAATGAACTAATCCATTTGTTAAACTTTGTCTTGATTTAATTGGATTAAATCAAAGTGGTAGACAAATGTGATTAGTCACACCTAATTATACATAATTAGACAAATTGGATTAAGCCCACTTAAAAGTTGATAAAGACTTTTATTAATTAAAAATTGCATAAGTTTTGCTGTAAAAGGAAAGCTTGAGTAAGTTTTTAATTAAGCTTAAGTTTAATAAAAAGTTAAGCTTATGAATCTAAAACAAGCAAGATTTCGAAATATCAGCCTAAGTAAAAGATTTGCTTAGAGAAGTTTTGGAAGTTCTCTACAATATTTTAACATTGAGAAATCAAGATTAGATCTTGGAATCTAGCTTGCTACTTTTGAAATCAATATCGGGTCTTGGATTCAAGCTTGCTAGCTTTGGAAGTTATCTACAATATTTCAACAAGGAGAAGAAGATTTGATCTCGATATCAAGCTTACTAGGTAAGTTTGATCTTCTCTAATGCTTTGTTTTCATTAGTGAGTTATCATTAGTGAAACATATAGTGATGTATTATGTATTGGATAGATAATAACATAGCTTGATATTGAACTTAGGCTAACAAATTATGCATGGATACTTTTGAATTATAAACACAATATGCTTGTGATTGGGTCAAAATATTTATGTTGGACATAATAATTAAATTAGATTTTGGAACTCTAGATAATAGCTTGGAGCTACGGCTACCATTCTAGAATCACTTGACCACCTTTGGATGACATAGAATTGTTCATGAGTCATTTCATGCTGGGATTCTATTTTGGTTTGTGTTTTTATTCAAAGAAATACATATACTATATATATTTGTTGTATAATATGTGTTGAGGTTGGTTTTGAAATTAAAATTATTTTGATTGTTGTTTATGTTGGACATTTATGACCCATAGCGTCACTATTTGTACAGATCATGGTGTTGTTGTACAAATTAACTATGTGACAAAGGAAATTGCTCTTTTATCATTTGTGATTAGATCACCAAGATGTATAAATGATGAAAAGTCCATATGATTAGTGTTAGAATTTCTATAGGTCCCAAGATCAAAACTCAAGCATGATACACAACAAGTGAATACAACGACAGAAGTGCGGAATACTTACATCGAGCGGTTGAGCGACGATTTGGGCAACAAAAATTCGAAATTCTGCTCACTTTGTCAAGGTAGTGGGCTGCTGTGAACAGTAAATTTCGCCCCTTATCTTCAAGATTTGAAGCTCCAAGCTTCATCATTATGGTTCCCGGCTCATGGGTAAGCTTCCCTATCACCTTCGCATTGATCCCGGAGTGTGCTAGCACTCTCGATTTTGCCACAAAATCACACTTGCTTCCCTTTTTTCCTCTTGGTTTGCTCGGCAGTTCACTGCCCAATTTGAAGAAGAAATCAGCCCTCTAAGGGCGTGAGAAATGGAGAGAACTGGTGAGAGAGAGAAATGAAAAGTGTGTTGGAAAATTGGTTTTAATTTGCTTATATATATTTTCTACAAATAATAAAAGCAAATACAAAACTTTTGGCAACCAAAAGTCAAACCAAATAAAATAGATTATATTTCTATCAACTTTCAAAAAGTTGTTTTCCAACCACTCACATCAAGTCTCTTCAATCAATCAATCTAATCAATTGTCACATCACTCAAAGTGACATGATTTGACGCTTGATGTGACGCTAGATGCGACTAGCGATTTGACGCTTGATTTGACGAGCCGCTCTCGAATTCGAAATGCGAATGCGCTCGTAAATAATCTCGGGCTCGGTTTCACTAATTCCAAATTAATGAATTTTCCGTTGCGTCGTGATTAAATGATTACACCTAGCGAAATAACTATTCACGTCGCTAACGAATTAATTCTAAATTAATTCGCTCGCCTGAATTAAAATCTAATTTTAATTCCGCGTCAAAATCCAATTTCGTTTAATATATCAAATATATTATTTCCTCGATTAATTCCAAATTAATGTTTCTCTCTCTTTAATCGATATTTTATCCTAGATAAAATATCTCCACAATTAATCCCAGATTAATTTTCTCTCTCATCATATTAATCCCAGATTAATAAAAGTACGAGTCATACGTCATCGGTGAATCTTGGGAAGCGACCCATGAGATCCCCGGATATGTTGGCAGTCAAATCGGTCATCGGACTATCCGAACACGTGAGTACCAAGTACTACGTTTTACCGATTTACTAGACAAGGTTGGCTTCTAGCAAAGCACCAAGTCTTCGCAATTCTCCGGACATATTCTTATAAGAATATTTAAGATCTATATCAAGCGTAGTATACCAATTATTGTGTATATCGGCCCAGTATCGGATAGTCACGTGCTAGGGCTGGGGCTGGATAAGTGTCTGCCCCGTCCGAAGCACATGTCGGATGTCTGGTAACTAGTCTCTATAATCTGATATGTATGACCTAGTCATAATATCCCGATGGTTGCGCAACACTTAAGAGCACTAATACCGTATCCTGCGTGACATCATCTCCACTATGACTGAAGTGATACTTCCGTCTTGACATCACACCCAATACTCTACGATTCTCAATATACCCAGCAGTTCGCGTACACAGAACCGGTTAGAGTCCTAGACGACCTCAACTAAAGTATATTGATTGTCGTAAGCATTAGCGGTGCAAGTCTCAGGTTAAGACCAAATACACCTACCCTGATGTCGGACTCCCATAGACACATAGTCATAATACCAATGGGATTCCGAGGGGTCTATCTAGAGCGAAGCTGTTTCCCGTACCATCGGTGAAACACAACCTCCTATCGCACTTGCATAAGTATCCAATACTTAAATATATGAGAACTATGCCGTTGTGCCCTCACAACGCGCACAAGTGCAATACTAGCCTATTCCGCATTATCGATGTCCTGTCTCGATAATACTCCGGCTAGGGATATTTAATGATTAATCCTTCGTGGACTGATACTGTCTCATATCATTCTCCGTCCAGGAATAAATCATAGGGACCTCTAATCATTTATACATCTAAGGTGATCTAATCACAAATGATAAGAGTGCAATCTCCTTTGCCACATAGTTAATTTGTACAACAACACCATGATATGTACAAATAGTGACGCTATGGGTCATAATTGTCCAACAATCTCCCACTTGGCACATAGCCAGTCACTCGAGTGTCTAACACCCGAACTATGTACTGTTCGCTCAAATTGCTGAGAAAAGATTTTCGTCAGCGGATTTGCATGATTATCGTCTGATGCGATTTATTCGATCATCACATCGCCACGATGTATGATCCGAACTATATCTAATCTAATTAGATTTATTATCGATCCAAATGGCTTCTATTGCTGCCTCAGCTGCAGCAATAATCCGCATTTGTTGTTTATTCGGCAATAGTATCTTGCTTGGAAGATTTCCAGCTCACTGTATCGTTATACTATTGTATAGTACCTTTGTTACGACTCATAGTCGTTATCAGGAAAGCCAAGCTTTCACCGATTATTTTATGGGAATATCATTTCCAAGAAATGACATATTATCATTATCTTACATGACATTCATGTCAGTGCACTCCCACTAACCCTTTTATATACACAAGAATCATATTGTTTTGAATTAAATCATACTCCTTTATGATTACATCAAAACGATAATTCCAAGAATCTATGCTTGCTTCAATCCAAACATGGATCGAATAACCTGCAAACCTTGTTTGCTTGTCATGGTACGACAAAACCGACAGGATGTTATAAACATCCTCCGAAAGGTTTCCTTTTCAGTAAAGCGATTTTCCGTTAAGCTGTCATATTTCATAAATGAAATACACAGCTTTAGCAAACATTATCCAAATGGATTTACAATGGTAACAGGTAAAAGGTTTCGACGGAATCAACACAATGTTGATGACTCTACCTTTTCTTTACAAGCCTAGCTTAGTACGTTGGTATGTTGCCTTCCATGTATGTCTTCCTTGAAGACTTATAAAGTACCAATAGGCACAATGTCTTATGGTACATCAACTAGTATCCAAACTTGTTGATATACATGGAATCCATTTCGGATCATGACACTTTGTCATAATAGGGAGTCGATACCTTGTATCACTACCTCATACGTAATCAGTTGGTATACCTTAAAAGATTAACATCTTTATGAGGTGAGATCAGAAACCCATACCCTAGGTTGTTTTCTGACTCTCTCCGATCTACGTGGTTCTTGTGTACTCGAAGATTAATGGAATAGTTTCATCCTTGATGAACTATTTATGTTCCATTAGGAATAGGTTCCTTGAATAGTATTACTCCGATTTTCATCGAGTTTTACTATCCTCCCACTTACCACTGCATGTCTGTATTCCTCTCAGGAAAACTGCATGGTGAGCAATAATCTAATTGTTCTCTGGTGAGATGTATAAATACAATACTTATGGTATCCCTAGGATAGCCTACAATTGACACTTATCAATTTGGGTTCTAGTTTGGTATTATCCAAACATATGCCTAGCATCCCAAATGGTCAGGAATGAGAAACCCGGTTTCTTTCCCGTTCATATCTAATATGTAATATGTCAAAAAGATTATTATGGAACCTTATTCTAAATAAGTTATTGCACTGTTAAAACTTATCCGTTGAAGGAAATGGTAGCTCAGAGCGACTCATGATTAACCTAATCATGTCCAACAAAATCCGGTTACTCTGTTCGGACACACCGTCACTTTGACGTGTTCCGGGAGGAGTCCTCATTGAAAGAACTATACTCTTTCAAGTATATAAGAAAACTTATTGCTTAAGTATTTTCCATTACGGTCTTACCGTGACGGTTATAATACTATAGCGATCTGTTTGTCTATTTCGTGTCGAAACTCTAAAAGTTTCCGATTGTGTTCTTCAAAAGAAACACACAACCATTACGCGATGCCACATCTGTATAGGTCACGAAATATTCATATCCGCATCTAGCCTAGCTAGACATGGGCCCACTTGCTTCACTATGAACAAGGGCTTATAGATCGGTGGCATTTACACTTTTACCAAGTAAATAGTGTTTTAGGCATATTGCCCAATAAACTAGATTCGAGACTTATTTGATTGGAATCAAAACAGTCCGAGTACCCACTCTTCGAAAGTGTGGATATACGAGTCTTGTTCGATTGTGTCCCAGACAACAAGCCATAATTAGTTTCTTCTGATCAAATCATTTTGAGCTATTTGTTTGTCATTATATATATTTGAGATTTATTTATATTCAAAATATAAATTCTGTTATTCACATCTAATGTGTTTATCTCAATATCATCCTTATATAATAAAAAACACTTTAGTGTTCTAAAATATAAAGGTTCACCCGTAGTGGGTTAAAACACTGATAAAGAGATAATGTATCTAGTCAAACTAGTTACATTATAACAGTCTCTCAAATCAGCTCATAGCAGATTCTGAACATCAATATATATATTTATTATGTACCATATTAAGTATCTAAAAAATCCAATTTTAATACTTGTAATGAACATAATTTTGACAAACATATTTTGAAGTCAGAGCCTTGCTCGTCTTCAATTCCTTCATGTCTGCTTTGTCCAAACGACAGTCACGCTTCGCGATTCCGTTTTGCCATAATTGTTGCGGACATTTTGGGATATGTCATTTATCTTCCAAGAAGACTATAATGATTTTGCCTTTGTCATTATCAATATTCTAGTTGCCTTTAACCAAGCCTCGGGTTTCCAGAATATTGAAGTAAGGTGTGCCTTGCACTACTTGCCTAATTGCAAATTTTGACTTTATCTCCTTGAGAATAGTCTTTAATTCTCCAAGAATTATTTATTGCAATTTTTAAAGTATCTCGAAGATCTAATCTTTGAATATCCTTCCATTTCAATATCATACTTTAAGAATCTAATCCTTAGTTCTGATAAAGAAATTAAGGAGTCTATATGACAGTATTATGGATTAAGCACTAAAGTTATCATTACATGAATATTCTAAATATCATGTTCCACTTATTTGCTTAACTCCGGACTTAGGCATAATATTATTTTATCAAATAAAATAACTAATTATTTTCCAGGACCATCCTGAAAATTATTCCCGATTTGAAAATTAAAGTCGTTTAAATACATTTTCACCCCGGATTATGTCCTTAAACACTAATCTTTCATGTCTATCTTGATTCTAATAGTCCAACTATTTAATCAACGATTTGTGGTACTATTTATTATAATGATTATAATAGTCCAACTATATAATCAAATATAATCTAAATTAATTAACCTCAATTACATTGATTACTATAATCAATTATAAATCAACTGTAAACTGAAATTATTAATTCATATATTGATTAAATAATCCAATTATATATAATCAACTATAATACAGTCCAACTGTTAAATGAAACAACAATTTAAATATTAGTCCAACTAACATTTAATCCAATGACGAAATAATTTAAATGATGCGGCGTATGGCGAGTATATTGAGAACGAGTATTGCAAATTCAATTCTTGCCGTCCACTATTTTTCGGCGAGCCTCCAACCCTCTGTCGAGTACTCGGGAAACCATGT
>SKCR01013976.1:0-44810 GCA_019454045.1 Zanthoxylum bungeanum | reverse complement strand
GAGAGAGAAGAACTCCCTATTTACATCAAAGAAATGAGAGAGAATGGTACAACAAAATCTGAAATCTGAAGCTAAATTTATAGGCGCGGATGGGAATCTGGCGTCGCGACTCCAAGGCCTTTGGCGTCGCGATGCTGGAATAGTGACACGTGTCACGCGTTGGTTTGTCGGTTTCAGATTCTTATCCGATGACGTGGCACTGTTCATGATAACTCAATAATTATGATGACGTCATTGATTACATCATGATGATGTGGCGGTGACATCATGATGATGTGGCGGTGGTGATTGTCGGCAACTCGGGATGATGACACGTGGCATGCGCACGTTAGCAGATCTTCAGTGGTGGTGACACGTGGCACGGTGCATGTTAGCAAAGTCAACTTTTCAAATTATGACACGTGGACCGGGCGCACGTTAGCGAGGACTCAGCGTACGTTAGGCGTCGCGACGCGCCCAAAATTACGATTTTACCCTTTTGCCAATTTTCACTGTTTTGCTCCAAATCACCTCCAGAATGTCCTGGAACTTTATTTATCTACAAAATAACACAAAACACATCAAAATATTCACAAAACTCAAGAAACTATACAAAATATAAGGTTAAATGAGTGGGAAATAGTGATAGATTTACCACTCATCACACCCCCAAACCTAACATTTTGCTAGTCCTCGAGCAAAACATAGAATAAAATAACATAATAAAATTTAACTAAGCCACTTTCGTAGGGATCACGGTTGTATTTAGCGTATGCAACAAGCCTTTAAACCCCTAGGTGTCCCTAGTGGACGAGTTGTAGTCTCGTGAGGGTTTACAACAATGATACCCACAAACATTTTACAAAAGTAAAAAGGTAGTAAAATTAATGCACACAAAAACAAAAAGACAAGAGAAAAGAGAATAAAGAAGTTAGTGACTAATCAGGTAAAACTTCTACTCAAAGTTACTAGTTGTTTTGTTTCTTTCTAAATTACTGAATAAGTAAATTCTCCTATTATATTTACCATTCTTCATATACACAGCCAACAAAATATTAAACAACTCATTTTTTCCCACAATAGTTATAAGTGCAGTTGATAAGAGAGTAATATTTTTGTCCTAAAATTTTATCAGAATTCACACCTTTTTACAAATTGAATAATTTTTCTGATTTTTCTATTTTTTTCTTTGATTTTTTTTTTCTATTTTTTATTTATATACAATATCTTCCATCTATGTAACGAGTTTTGGGCCGGTGGCTCCCAAATCAGTTGGCTTTAGGGCACCAGGTGTTAAGACACCCCTACGGACTTAATTACTCAGACTTCAGATATATATATTTTTGCAGCATCTTTGATCCATGTAACGAGCTTTGGGCCAGTGACTCCCAAACCAGTTGGCTTTAGGGCAATAGGTGTTAAAACACCCTTACAGACTTAATAACTCGGATCTCGGACGTTTTTTTTTTACTCCATTGCTTTTTGAGATGTTTCCTCAAAAAAAACTAGAGCACTGAATATTACAAACTTTTCAATTATAGCTTATGTCCGTATGTTACTATGTATGTTGATAATACCTGCCAACTGAGCATATGAAGATCCATTTTAGTCAGTTTTATGGAGAATTCACAAATTAAATAATTTAAAAGGAAATAAACAAAAATTAATTTGTTTCGAAAATAGGTTCGAGATACGTCTCAGAAGTGGAAACTCCTTACTCGACTATCTCTTACCAATTTCACCTTTTTAGTCAAAATAAAAACACAAAAATGCAAAATATTTTTGTAATTTTTGAAAATTTTTCAATTTTTTTTGTATTTTTCGAACAATTTTGAACTAAAAATAAAAATAACATACAACTAAAAACAAGATATTAATCAACTAATTTCCTCCCCCAAACCTAAATGAAACATTGTCCCCAATGTCTTAAACAGTAGAAGAAGAGTTTAGAAGATAATACCTGGTCAGCTGAAATTCGACAGAAAATTAAAGGTTAAGATCCAGATTAATCCTACGTCTCTTACCACGATCGTCCTCAGACCAATTTATCTTTGAAAGGCTAGGGTCAACTTGTGGTTCATATGATAAGAGTTGGTCAATTAGATCCGGAGCGGTTCTGGCAGTAAAAAGGAGTTCTTTTAAAGGTTTTGATATGAACCCATTCCTCCGTGCATCATCAAGAAACACACAAAGAAAATCATAAAATCCATCAGCATTGTAAAACCCAATTGGTTTATGGTGTATGTTCAGGTTCGCCTAAGATAGTACAATAAATATTTCCTCCAATGTGCCCAATCCACCTGGCAAAGCAATAAATGCATCAGCACGATTAATCATTTCTACCAGTCGTTCAGACATACCTGGCACGATCAGTTATTCTCCGTTTGATGGTTCAATAAGATTTGCCTCGGCCAAGGGTTTTGGGATGATTCCCAAAACATGACTACCTCCTTCTTGTACGGCCTTTGAAACGATCCCCATTAGTCCAAGATTGCCCCCGCCATATATTAAGTGCATATTCCTTGCAGCTAAGACTTGACCCAATTCTTGTGCTGCTTCTACATATTGTGGTTTAACACTAACACTACTACCGCAAAACACACATATGTTTTCAACTCGTCTTCTTGAAGTGGCTTCCATGTATTACTCTGGATGTCTTCAAAAGTGCAATGATGAGTTGAATTTATAATACCTAAAAAGGGTGAGTAAAAATAGCTCAAGTATCTTCCAAATGACGATTAGTAGCAAAATAGTAAAATAAATCGTGATAGTCAAAAAGTTCTGGATCCTGTCGGAGAAAACAAAAGAAAACAACAAAACAAATCACAATTATTAGGAAAAGACAAAGAGATATAATATGTACAAGAATTTACAGCTTGATTAACGTCTATGCGTCAGGGACAAGCTTCCCATCCAATTTTGTTATAAATTGGCAAACAGGGTCTTTTTGAGTCAGATTCCCGAGACTTAACAGTTGTCTTTCCTTTTGGAATTGTGCATATAACATGCGAATTTCATGATACACACATCCACTGGGATGGGTCTCAAGAGTTTTAGATATGTCATCCAAAGACTCCTTACTCAAGCCATCCCTAATGAAGTTAATCTTATCTTTGCGGTTATCGGACACCATTCCTAAAGAACGACAACGAGTATTACAAAACATGCGAGCACATTTATAACAGACACACATTCTTTTGGCTCTTCTTTTTTTAGCATATGTACTTCTTCCTAAACCAGGCAGATGTGAAATAAAAGAGTCAGAAAACTCACTTGCCAATCGGACCCATGCTTCAATAATCCAACGAATGTCAGTAGGAATACCTTTGATCATCAGTAACCTCATCCGTTCCAAGCGAGCTTTGTAGACTTTCATCAGAGATTTTTGAGGGAGAGAAGGAAATTGCTTGTGAAGATTTGCTAGAGCTTCTTCCATCTTGAAATGACTTAATCTGCAAAAACTAAACGCACAAAATTAAATCACACCAAATCACAATATATACAAAAATTTGCATGGGTTGCCTCCCTGCTAGCGCTAAATTTAATGTCGATAGCTAGACATGACTTCTCGAACGTTAGGCTGGATCTGAAAGTATGACACTTTCTTTTTGTCGCTCAAATGATTCTCCCTAGTAGTGCTTAACACGCTTGTTTTTAACCTTGAAAGTTTTGTTGGAGTCAGGATCATGTATCTCAACGGCTCTATGTGGTAAAACTTTGGTGATCACATATGGACCTGACCACCGTGATTTTGGCTTCCATAGGAAGAATTTCACTCTTGATTTGTTTAACAGTACCTTCTGACCTGGTTCCAGTTGTATGCGCACTAACTTCTCATCATGTCTTTTCTTTGCCTTTTCTTTGTATAATTTGGCATTCTCAAAAGGCTGATTGTGGAATTCTTCCAATTCGTTGAGCTGATGGAACGTTTCTCTTCTGTTGCTTGTAGTGCACGAATTGGATTTTTCAGTACGCAATGCGCTTTATTTTCAGGCTCCACAAGTAATTGATATGCTTTAAGTTTATCAGTAGAACTTTGTCTTTCATCAGAGTTCTGATCGGTACTATGTATCACATCAAGTCTGAAACATTCCTCTTTCTTTTCATCATCTGGGAAATTCATTGAATGTTACTTCTTGGTCCTGTACCCTCATGGTTAATGCTCCTTTTTTGTACATCAATAATGGTTCGACCTGTAGCCAAGAACGGTCTTCCGAGGATAATTGGCACGTCTGCGTCTTCCTCCATATCAAGGACAATAAAATTTGCTGGGAAAATGAATTTGTCAAACTTGACCAGCACATCCTCAACTACGCCTCTTGGGAATACGAGCGTTCTATCAGCAAGTTGTAGAGAGACTGAAGTGGGCATTGTTTCTCCAATCTGCAGTTTCCTGAAAATAGAAAAAGGCATCAAGTTAACACTTGCACCTAAATCACATAAAGCCTTACCAAAGTCATGTTCTCCTATGGTGCAAGGAACAGTGAAACTGCCACGATCTTTTAACTTTGGAGGAAGTTTCCTCTGAATGATGGCACTGCATTCTTCTGATAATGCTACTGTCTCATAATCTCCCAATCTTCGTTTTCGTGAAAGAATATCCTTCATGAATTTGACATAGCTGGGCATTTCTTCCAAGGCTTCTGCAAATGGTATGTTAATGTGCAGCTTTTTGAAAACCTCCAAGAATCGAGCAAACTGCTTGTCCAGTTTATTTTTCTGAAGACGCTGAGGAAAATGTGGAGGTGGAATGATTCTTTCTGGTTCTTTTTCCTTTGCTTCTTTTTCCTCCATCTGTTTCTCAGATTCTTTTGGAACTTCTTCTTGGGACATCTTGATCCCAACATCTTTGTTGATTTCAGTACCGCTTTTCAAAGTAATGGCCTGACATTGCTCCTTCCCTCGTTTCCTTTGATTGGGTTCTGTGGTGCTGGGAAGATTACCTGGTGGTCTGTAACTCTGAGCATTGGCCAGTTGTCTTATTTGATTCTCCAGTGCTTTGATGGAAGCTGATTGGCTCTGAATCATAGCTCCATATCTTTTTAATTGAGCTAGCATCTCTGCCATTACTGGTTCATTTGTCTGCTCCTGGCCTTTGTTTTGTTGCTGGAATCCAGGTGGTGGATAGTTCCGCTGTTGGCCTGAATTGTTGCTCCATGAAAAATTAGGATGATTCCTCCACCCTGGGTTGTAGGTGTTGGAATATAGATTGTTCCCCTGTCTGTTGAAATTGTTGACATAATTCACCGTCTCTTCAAGTTGGTTTGGTTCTGGTACTCCTCCATATAGTGAACTTGTGGATCCAGTGGTAAGAGTCTCCATGAATTTGCATATCTGATCCAGCTTGGTGTTGACTGCTGTATTGGCTCCAACTTCATAAATTCTTGCAATTCTTTGAATTATTCTCCTTTCTGTTGGTCATAAGGAATTATTGTTAGCCATTTCTTCGATTAGGTCACAGGCTTGATCTTCTCATTTTGCCATCAAAGCTCCTCCAGCAGCAGCATCGATTGTGGTTTTCATTAGTCCAGAAAGTCCATTATAGAAAGTTTGGACTTGAAGCCATTTTGGAATCTCATGGTGAGGACACTTCCGGAGAAAATCTTTGTACCTTTCCCAAGCTTCGTAGAGAGATTCTGAGTCTTGTTGTACAAAAGATGTGATGTCATTCCTCAGTTTTGCTGTTCTAGCTGGTGGAAAGTACTTTGCAAGGAATTTGGTGGCTAGAGTGTTCCAAGTTGTGATGGAACCAGCTGGTAATGAATGTAGCCATGCTTTTGCTCTGTCTTTCAAGGAGTATGGAAAAACCCGCAGTCTCATTGCTTCTTCTGATGCTCGGTTGTAATTGAAAGTGCCGCAAACTTCCAGGAAGTTGTTGATGTGAGCATTAGGATCTTCAGTTGCATTTCCTCCAAACTGAACTGTCTGCTGAATCATCTGAATGCAAGTTTTGATGTCACCCGCATTTACTGGTAAGGGAGGAAGTACAATACAGGAAATGAGGCCATCTACCACCGGAATGGTTCTGTCTCGAATGGGTATTGGTGGTGCAATCTCCAAAGGTTCAGGTTCCATGTTGACTAAAGCTTCTTGGCCTTCTCGTCTTTCCCTTCTTAACTGTCTGATGGTTCTTTCAATTTCTGGGTCAAGCGGTCGGAGTTCAAAGCTTCTGGTTCGTCTCATGTAGTTTCTGAGAACCTGTAACACAAGAAAACAAAAATAAGTAAAAAGAAATTAGATAAAAGTAAAGGTATCTAACCCCTAAACTAATAGTAAAAGATAAATAAGTCCCCGACAACGGCGCCAAAAACTTGACCGGCGTAAACACACGCGTATAACGCAAGCGCACGTATCGTTCAAGTAGTATAAAAAGTATCGATCCCACGAGGACTTAATATTTAAACTATTAATTTTATGAGGTCAAATGATTACTAGTATCTAACAGGTTGTTTGATTGATTTGAAATGGTGACGATTCTAAATTTAAAAATAAACAAGTAAATAAGATTGTTCGAAAGTAGATTTTAAGAAAATTCAATATTAAAAACTATCTAGGGTTGTGATTTATTCCAATATTATTTAAAGATAAAGTGGTTATCTTATAGTTGGGTAAAATATTGATTTATTAACCTGGAACACTAAATTATGTAAAAGCCTCTTCCGATGGTCAACTACAAATATCCAGTTTAACCTAATAGAACCATATGTCTATGTCAACCAAATTATCTGGATTCATTAAGATTAAGTTCCAATTATGGCTACCCCCGCCCGACAGGTATATTCCTATCCTGTAAGGAAATCTATTAAAGGGTTATCTATCCTCAAGGAAGATCGTGGGCTATTGAGTCTAAGGACTTAAACTTAAAATCCCTATGTCTAGTTCATTTTAAGTTTACCTTATCAATTTTATTAGTGGCCAGTTAATAAAAAACATTAAGATTAAGACTCAATAAATAAATCTTTATATTACCCAAATTATAATTTAACCCTTATAGACCGGTGATATTGGATTTCATCACAACCCTTGATTACTAACTTAGTTATGACACATAACTAGGGCTAGTAAAAACTTAAAAGTAAAAGCAATAAAATAAAAGTGCTGAAAAGTAATTGCGTAAAGTAAAAGCTTAAAAGTAAATTACAATTAATTAAAATGCTAAGGTAAAAGGAATTACTTTTACTACTACTAATTTAGATATCTCCCATAATATAATATATAAACTTGTGATAACATTACCAACCGACCAATCTGGCGGTATCCTGATTAAGTCAAATTAAGTCCAACCAGCCGTTAAGGCGGAACCAAAATAAACCTGCCATATAGGCGGTAAGGGAATTTAATTACCAACCGACCAATCTGGCGGTATCCTTGATTAGTCAGGTTTAAACCAGATTAAAATGAATTACCAACCGACCAATATAACGGTATCATTTTTAAGTCAATATTTTAATTAGTGAATATATTATATTTAAGGGAGATTAATCTAAATAGCAACAGTAAAAGAATTACCTTTCACCTTAGCTGGGGAAGTTACCTCCTCATGGTGAATAGTAAAAATTGTAAAAATAAAGAATGTAAATTATTATTATTACAGAACGTAATTAAAAATTACAAAACTAAATTAAAAGAAACTTAGAGAGAGAAGAACTCCCTATTTACATCAAAGAAATGAGATAGAACGGTACAACAAAATCTGAAATCTAAAGCTGAATTTATAGGCGCGGATGGGCATCTGGCGTCGCGACTCCAAGGCCTTTGGCGTCGCGATGCTGGAATAGAGACACGTGTCATGCGCTTGTTTGTCGGTTTCAGATTCCTATCCGATACATGGCACTGTTCATGATAACTCAATAATTATGATGACGTCATTGATTATGTCATGATGATGTTGCGGTGACGTCATGATGATGTGGCGGTGGTGATTGTCGGCAACTCGAGATGATGACACATGGCATGCGCACGTTAACGGATCTTCTGTGGTGGTGACACGTGGCACGGCATATGTTAGCAAAGTCAACTTTTCATATTCTGACACGTGGACCAGGCGCACGTTAGGCATCGCGACGCCAAGGGTTTGGGCGTCGCGCCCAAAATTATGATTTTTCCCTTTTGCCAATTTTCACTGTTTTGCTCCAAATCACTTCCAGAATGTCCTGGAACATTATTTATCTACAAAATAACACAAAACACATCAAAATATTCATAAAACTCAAGAAACTATTCAAAATATAAGGTTAAATGAGTGGGAAATAGTGATAGATTTACCACTCATCAGTATCGAAGATTGTATTCGGGACAACGTCCAGGAATGAACTATCATCCCATAGACAAAATGACGAGGACGCAATTATGGAGATACCAGAGAAATTATGGTCGTATGATGCACCAACAGGGTGGGGTGAGGACCACATGCCGTAGTCCTCGTGTTACGGAGAAACCGGAGGCAAATAACAAGGAGAGTGACGGTAAAGAATGAAAAATAACAAGCTGCGAAGAACACACCAAGTTTGACAGATGAAAATGGGATGAAATAGACGACGAAGAGCCCCCTATTGCCATTCAGTTCGGCAGCATCCACCGGTTGTGGCCAACCATTACTTGTTGTCCAGAGAATTCAAGGGGGACAACAGTGGGGAAGAGCTGAAACAAGCAAATATGTCTATGAGGGTGATGAGGCAGAATTTGCAGCGCTCTCGATAACGAATAGGGAAGCTTCAGATGAGGAGGAATGACCGACATAGAAGAAGAAATAAACATCAGCACCGAAGCCCGAATAAGGGGGATATCAAAAATCGGCTTCTCAAAGAATTGTACGAGGCCGAAAACCCTGCAGTCGGAACGTTAGGAGAGGACTTGGGACGATCTCCATACCTCGTCCTATATGGGACCCCCAAAATAAGACTGACAATCACCAGGGCAGAAAAACGAAGATTGGCCGTCAATAATGTCTCGCACCATGCACCAGTCACGTTACCACCTTCTGGATGGGATACGGGAGGAGAAATACCTCGGGCCAGTGACGAGAGTGAGTAGATAGGCCTATCAGAGAAGGTGATATTCCCAAAGCCACCACCACAAATGACAAAGCACATACGGCCGTTGTATGTAAAAGCGAAGGCTAATGGGATACCTGTCGCCAAGGTGTTGATCGATAATGGGGCAGCCATTAATGTAATTCCGGTAAGGATGCTAGGACGTTTAGCAAAGTCAGAGGAGGACCTCATCCCTACGGAAGTGGTGCTAATGAGTTTCAATGGAGGAGTGACAACGGCCAAAGGGGTTGTCCTACTAGACTTGCAAGTGGGAAGTATTACAAAAACAGTAGTATTCTTTGTTATAGACGGGCCGACAACATATAACATGCTTCTGGGATGAGATTGGATACACGGCAGCCGATGTGTTCCTTCATCTCTTCATCAGTGCTTAGTTTTCTGGAACCAGAGAGACTAAGTGGAAGTGGTACATACCGACAATAAGCCTTTCACTGCATAGAAAAATTCGGCCGAATACTTCATGTATGAAGGGAATTACGGGCCAACCATAGTCCTGACTAAAGGGGAAAGTTTGACTATTATGGCTCAAAATGACGAGCCATACCCCGCAAGTCTGCTAAATGATTTGTTCACGCAAACAAGGCCAATCACAGTGGCCTTTGGAGAGCCAACACGCAGCAATTTGAATGAAGTGCAGACAGAGTAAGGAACAAGCCGCTCTTGCGGCCACTAAGGCCAATCTAAAGGCGTATGTAACAGAACGAGGAAGTGAGGCTGAAGCTCAGGCCGCGATCTCGGCCTTGAGGGATAAACTATTAGCACACCAGACAGAAGACATGATGAGAGAGGCATGTGAAGTAGATTGTTTGCTGGAAGGAAGTCACAAGAGCGAGCTAGAGGACGAAGAATACGCTCTGAACGGATGGCATAAGGCAAGCATGTCAATGGCACAAGATGAATTGGACGAGGTAAACCTGGGAAGCGAGGACAATAGATGCATCACTTACATCAGCAATGAACTAGAGGCCCAGGTACGTGGAAAACTGATCCATTTATTACAAGAATACAAAGATTGTTTTGCCTGGGACTACAATGAAATGCCTGGTTTAGATAGGACGTTATTAGAGCATAGGTTTCCAATCATGCCGAGCCATAGACCACACAGACAGCCTCCACGAAGGTTTGCACCAAATGTCATGCACGATATTAAGAAAGAGGTTGAACGCCTTTTAGAGGCGAAATTTATTAGGACGATCAGATATGTGGAATGGTTGTCAAACATCGTCCCGGTCATGAAAAAGAATGGAAAAATAAAAATCTGCATAGACTTTAGGAATTTAAACCTAGCAACACCCAAATATCAATACCTCATGCCGACAGTAGATTCCTTGGTAGACTCCAAGGCAGGGTATCAAGTATATTCTTTTATGGATGGATATGAGGGTTATAATCAGATTTACATCGCCGAAAACGATGTATATAAGACGGCTTTTAGGTGCCCAAGTTCGTTAGGGTGTTATGAGTGGGTAGTAATGCCATTCGGCCTCAAAAACGCTGGGGCCACTTACCAGTGGGCCATGAATTTAATCTTTCATGATATGATTGGCCAATTTGTAGAGGTCTATGTGGACGATATAGTGGCTAAATCTGTAACCATGGAAGAACATTTTAGCCAATTAGTAATGGCTTTTGAACGAATGAGAAAATTTAAACTAAAGTTAAACCCTGCCAAATGTGCTTTCGGGGTGTGTGCAGGAAACTTCCTAGGATTTCTAGTACACCAACGGGGGATTGAGATCGACACTAATAAATCTCGGGCAATTACTGAAGCTAAACCTCCCCGAAATAAGAAAGAATTGCAGAAATTTTTAGGGCAAATTAATTTCTTGAGACGATTTATCTCTAATTGTGCAGGAAAAACTCAAGTTTTCTCCTCCCTATTGAGGCTAAAGGACAAAGACGAATTCGCCTGGACCGAAGAACATCAAAAGGCTTTTGACAGCCTAAAGAAATATTTGTCACAGCCGCCGGTGATGGTACCCCCTGTGCTAGGACGGTCAATGATGTTGTACATATCGGCTGAAGAACAGTCTATCGATGGGATGATGGGCAAGATGACGATATAGACGTCGAAAGAGCCATTTATTATATTAGCAGACAATTGCTAAATTATGAATGTAATTATTCTCCAATGGAGAAATTATGCTTGGTTTTGTATTTTACATGTACTAAACTACGAGCCTACCTTAGGCCGAAATAAGTGTACTTAATCACTAAAGTTAATATAATAAAGTACATGTTTTCTCGTCATATCTTGCATCAATGAGTTGGTTTCTGGTCTTTATCACTATCAGAATTTGATATACGACATGAGCCCCAAAAGGTTGTAAAAAATCAAGCTTTGGCAGATTTCTTAGCTGACCACCCATGTTTGAGTACCGTCAGAGAAATAGAAATGGATTTAGACGAATGCAGTCTGAAACCATGGATGATGTATTTGGATGGGTCCAATACAACAAAAGGAGCAGGGATGAGGATAGTCTTAGTCATCCCATTGGGTGAATCATTCCATTTCTTAATCAGGTTAAATGAATATTGTACTAACAACCAGGCCGAATACGAGCCATGATATTTGGCTTGGAAGTACTCCTCAATATGGGGGTAACACATGTGTCTATTAAAGGAGACTCGCAGTTAGTGATCCAACAGGTAACAGGAACCTTCAAATGCCAAAGCCCATCAGTCATGGCGCTGTTGGATGTGGCTAAAGAATTGGTAGGTCAATTTGACCATGTGGAATTGGAACATGTTCCGAGGGCGAAGAACGAAATGGTCAATAATTTGGCCCAAGCAGCTTCCGGGTACAAGCAAACGAACATAGATGGTATATATAGAAGCGACGAGGTGAAGCCGGCCCTGATACGGTGAAAGAAGGGAACAAATGTCATGGCCACTGAAATTGAAAATGAGGACGATTGGAGGAGCGAGATCAAAGAATTTCTAAAACAGCCCGAACGCGCACACACTGGACGGATTCCTTCATCATGTTTTATGCATGTTTGTCTCCTTAGTCATTCATTTCCCCATCATATGCTTAGTTAGCTCTCTTTAATATTTATGCTTTTACCCTTTTTATTTATATTTATGCATTCATCTATTTAATATGTTCATGAAATTGTGTGATTGCCGTTATGTCGATTTACTTTTATGTATGCAAACTTAGATATATGTTGTATGCAAACTTAGATATAGGTTGTATGCAAACTTAGATATAGGTTATTCTTGCGTATGTATGTTGCGTATACTGGTTAGATTATTGTACAAATCCATTCATTATAAGTGGCATAAGTAAGGGACCATTCCGAACCCAACGGTTTGAGGTCTTCCCCTGCGCGGGGGTGAGTGCGGCCTTAAATCATTTCCTAGTTCACACTGGGTGGTGAATCCATTTTATTTCTCTGATTTAGTCCCCCGCGGGCTACTCCGTACTCCCAACCGGGCCACGAGCCTGGAACAACATCGCCAATTTCTGTGTCCTACAGTCTGGCGACGCCACTGGGGATAGAGAATCGGCCCCGAAATAATGTCTTGTAATGTTTGTGATTTGTGCTTTAGTTAACCGTGTCTACCGTGGGTTGAAAGGGGTTTAACCAAAGGCATTATTAGAGCTAGGTAATGGTTTGGTGTCTTCCTTCATTCACTACCTTTCTATAGCTGAAAGGAAAAGCTGTGAAGGCACCTAGATAATCATTTACTGGAAGCTTACCGTGATGGACTAATTTGGAGGTCCTCTTGTTTATTCCTATCACCAAGGCGATAAGAGCCTAAGAGGCAAAGGTATTTAAGAGAGTTCGCTCCACCCTCCCTCTGGGGAATCTTCAATAAGAAATCTATTTGACAGTCATTCATAATCATCACTCGTTGGCACGTACCTTAGCGTTATAAAAAAGGTTCGCTCACTTGGTCGCTCGAACCCTGAGTGGGGAGACCTAGTTGTGGGCAATCATTCACCAGCAGGAGCCTTTGTCTACACTCTCATAAACCACATGTGAACCATTAGTTTATGACCTATAGAATCCACCTTTTTCTTGTGTTTGAGACCATCATCATATGGATCCAGTTGGACTTCTTGTCATGTAATGTGAACTTGTTGGGCCATTTAAACTTGGACGAGTTTGTGTCTTATGACAATTGGGCCAAAAGTTTCTAAAATACCGATGAACCACTTTGTGTTTGGGCCCCCTATCATTTGAAGTTGTTTAGCCACATTATTGCAAAAGTGTAAACCTGTTGGGCCTTTTTCAACTGGGACAAGTTTACACCTCGCAATAATATGATTGAATGCTTTGAAATGATAATGGGCCAACTTGTGTGAAAACCTTGATGGCTTAGAAAGTCCAAACATGATCCAAATATGCTAGAAGCATGAGTTCTATATCCGCACTGGCTTTCATCCAGAAAGGATACGCCTTGTTACGGCATATTTGCTTACTTTTGGATGCTTCCAAGTTCATCCCCACAATCGTGATTACCGAAGGCCCAATTCGTCGTTTCTAGACAATGGCATGATCCATAATCGACTTATTCCATGTGGAAAATGGGTGGTCTTTGTCTTTTATCGATGGAAAGGGACCGAGGTAGACAAGGTTCACCTCGTAGCATAGGAGAGAACGATTTTGTGTACCCCATATTGGTGCATAAGATAAGCCATACCTAGGACAGAAATGGACATACCACAAGTGTGGGAGGAATAAGGTCGGAAGGATATATTCTGTTTGATTACCTCACGCGTTTTATATATTCCATGCATCGCACACATACACGTACCATGCTGACTCGTAGTTAAAAGCCATCATAGATTTTCGTTGGGTTAGAGAGGAAAGAAGGCTCGTCAAAAGACCTTTAGCGAACATGTGTGAGTCAGATAACGAGGGTTCTCGCATGGATCAGCTGGAGACTAACCTCACTAAGATTACTGAGCAGTTGCAAGCTTTGACCGCCGCTGTAGCCAATATGGCAGTGCCCCATACAGGAGGGGCATGAAGCTCTAAGAATGTTAGGCATGAAGAGCCTCTGAATAGGGTGAGTGATGAGATCCCTGCTTTTGATGATGACATGGCTGAGTATGCCGTGAGAAGGGTAGCCTGGTCTCAGGCCGAGTTGCAGAAACTCAAGGATCAGGTAGAGTCTGTTACCCGCAAGATGAGGGGTAAGCATGAAGATTTGTTAAACTACGATGCAATGACTTTTGAGGAGCAGCTACCCTCTCAGTTCAAGATGCTCGACATAACCAAGTTCAACGGGAACATGGATCCGAGGGTCCATCTCCGACAATATGTTTCTGTGATGAGTTTGGTGGGTCTGTCGAAGCGTCATGTTCAGAAGATGTTTGGGATGTCGCTTGAAGGGGCGCCCGTGGTATGGTATCATGGCCTTGAGAGGAAGGTCAATGATGATTGGAGGGCATTGGCGGAGGCCTTTCTGAAACAATATGTCACAGATTTGGAGATCGACTTATCGCTTCGCGACTTAGAGAATACCAAACAGAAGCCGGATGAGAGCTTCAAGGATTATGTGGATCGCTGGAGGAGTAAACTTTTGAAGATGCAGACTCGGCCCTCGGAGAAAGACCATATCAAGATGATCATCAAGGGTACTAAGCCCTCTATTTACGGAAAGCTGAGGAGGATGACCTATATGATTGTTGACTTTTGACAGTTGAGGGAGACTGTTATGGACGTTGAGGAAGAAGAAGCTGAGAATATGAAGTTCTATGGCCAGAATAGGAGGACCATCGGGGGGCCTTTTGAGACCAAGCCCGCTACTGCTGAGGTCCCGCCGTAAAAAAATAGGTGATTCTTAAACCTTGGTAAGCCTCTGTCAAAGGTGCTTGAGAAGTTGAAAGGACAATGACTCCTGAAACCTTTAGAACCTAGACCAATTCCCAACCCTGTGCCACACTACTTCGACTTAAACCGATACTGCCACTTCCACCAGCAAAAAGGCCATGAAACAGACAACTGCACCCGCCTTAGGCATGAGATCCAAAACCTCATTGACGCTCATAGAATACCCGATCCAGAAAAAGAACAACCCAACACATACACAAACCCTCTACCTAACTACCACTCTGTTCCACCACCCACCTACATGATTAACTCCGGCCTACCCGAAACTTCTGTCCTCCAAACTCTCAACCACCAAGCTTCTTGAATTGGGATAGGGGATAGCTGCAGTGAAGAACCATAGGTTGACGAAGAAGGCAATGCCGCATACATTTATTTCCCTGATTTATTTGATTGCAATCTTGCATTTTTAATAATAAAGACATTGATTTTGCCAACTTGTTCGAGTTTTTTCCTCAATAGTTAAACATAAGTCCGATGATGAAATTGTTTGCTTTAGGGTGAAAACCTTAGAAATGATAAGTGTGAAAGGTACTCTTATCCGATATTTTGAGTAGTTGATCTTGACTAGACTCGCGAGCACTTAATTATAGGATCTTAGCAGTGAAAGCCTGAGTAGTCGGCAAGGTGACTAGTTGAAAAAATTGCAGATCGATGAATGACCGTTCGCTTAGATGTCCATCCTGACTTACTTGTGTTACGATATATGATATGGTTGGAAACCAAAGAAAAGTCTCTCAAGAAGAAAATATAAACCACCTATAACCGATAAGCGTGAAGCTACCCATGGGCGAGTATTAGGACCACCATGAGGAGAAATGCTACCTTAAAGGGTAGGTGTGTTGAAAAAAAAAGAATGAAGAGATGAAAGAAAAGAAAGAGAAAACCATATCATATTGAGTACGAGGAAGTAATTGCAGAGCATGATCAAGACATCTAGGTTGGTTAGACCCACTGATCTCGTTCTTTGAAACAAAATCATCGAGTTGGCTTACTTAAGGGATTAAGCTGTGAAAGAACATTAGCACACACACACTTGGAGTCTAGTTCGGATCATTTATTCAAACGGTCGGAGTTGAGCTATATCAGGTACTTTGAAGATTCTCTGGTTTCGACACTAGGCATCATTTGAGGACAAAAATATGTAAAACCATTGGAAATATCTCGTAAAAGAGAGTGATGTGATATGACAGTACGAAACACGGCCGAATGCAAGCAACGAAGAACAAAAAGATGAATCGAGTCTGGGGGCGACCAGTCTACCACCTCGTGAATAAGGGACATAATGGAATCTTGAGTCATGGGATCAAAGAAAACTGAGTAATCACCAGAAGAGAACTGGTAAAAGGAAACTGTAAGCATGCCCAGGGGGCGACCAAAGACATTAGTAGGCGAAGGGCGCCAGAGGGCAAGGAAGGCCTAACCCAGCGGAATAGGAAACACATCCATACATACATGCATACACGTCACATGCACGTAATTTTTATCCTGTTTTTGTTCGCAGGTTCTGAAGAAAAGGAAAAATTGGCAAAGACAATCGGTTCGGGAATAAGACCCACAATTCACATCGGAAACAAGACCCACAACTCAATTCGGGAACAAGACCCACAATTCACATCGGGAACAAGACCCACAATTCACATCGGGAACAAGACCTACAATTCAAATCGGGAACAAGACCCACAATTCAATTCAGGAACAAGACCCACAACTAAAATCGGGAACAAGACCCACAACTTAAATCGGGAACAAGACCCACAACTCAAATTGGGAACAAGACCCACAACTCAAATCAGGAACAAGACCCACAATTCAAATCAAGAATAAGACCCACAACTCAATTCGGGAACAAGACCCTCAACTCAAATCGGGAACAAGACCCACAACTCAATTCGGGAACAAGACCCACAATTCAACTCAGGAACAAGACCCACTACTCAATTCGGGAACAAGACCCATAATTCAGATCGGGAACAAGACCCTCAACTCAAATCGGGAACAATACCCACAACAATCGGGAACAAGACTCGCAATTCAATCGGGAACAAGACCCACAATCGGGAACAAGACCCGTAACTCAATTTGGGAACAAGACCCACAATCGGGAATAAGACCCCCAACTCAATTAGGGCACAAGACCCTCAGCTCACTTCGGGAAAAAAAACCCACTCGGTGGTTCGGGAACAAGACCCAGGGGTCCCAGCACCTCATCACCAAATCAGTTCAGTTCGAAGCATCTCAAAAAAACAGGTAAGTTTGGCAACATCTAGCAAGCCAGGTAAGTAAAAAATACATGCATGACTTTGATAGGATTGTCACCGTCACACACTGCACAAGTCCAATCAATGTGGGGACGACTGTAGACACTTGCATTTTTGCATAGAAGCCCAATGATGAGCCTCGTATGGAGGCACTACTCGATAAGTTGCGAAAGTCGCGGAAACGGACGTCGGAAGGGGAGATTCAAAAGAAGTACGTCATCAGATTTAATTCGCATGTTCACTGCATGTGCGTTCGTTCTGCGTTCGGAAACACGTTCGAACGGAGAACAGATTGTGGGCGTTCGTGTATCATCCGAATAAGTATTCGAACGACCATCGATATTTTTGTTTTACTGCTAGACACACGCCCAAGCCCATCCAAAGCCCATTTAGCCCACCAGGCCCAATCCAAAAATAATTAAAACACTTAAAATACATGTCACAAATTAAATCAAATCCAATTTAAATAAAATAAATATCCTTCCTAATCAAATTAAATCAAATCAAATCCCCTTCTAAATTAAATAAATCCTCATTCCTAAAATAAATAAATCCAATCCAATCAAATCCAATCCCCTCCCAAAATAAATATATCCCCACCAAAATTACACAAGATCTATTCCTTTAATAAACTAATTAATCACCTCCCTTATTGGCATGATTTCATTCCTTACCTAGAAACCCTAGCTCACAATTATGAAAGGAGACCTAAACCAACCCTAATCCCTCCTTAGACACTCTCGGCTTCTCTCATTCAACACTCACAAACTGCACCTCACTCTCAACCCTAAACAAACCACTCGGCAGCCCCTATAATCATCATCAACTCCTTATAGCTCCACTGAACCTCACGAACCAGTAACAGTAGACCAGTAAAAGTTAAACCCTAATCCACGACAACCCCCTCCCCTCTCGCTCCCTCTCTGATCATCTCCCTAAAATTGACCCACGTAGCAGCCCTCACATAAGCCAACCCTTATCCACGCAGCCCTCAAAGAAACCGACCACAAACTACCCCATTTACCAAAGCACATGCGTCCCCTCACTAGGCACACACGCTGCTCTTTAACGACCACACACACACTACCTTTTGACATACACACACAAGCGACAAAACCCTAAAGATGCACACACCACCTTTTGACACACACTGCCCTGACCGAATACAAAAACAAACAAAACCAGCTAGCCCGTTACCAAAAATCACCCAAAATAGTCCCCGAAACCAGTTCAAAAGTAACCACGAAACATACATGCAAACAGCAGCATAATACGTCAAAAACAGTGAGGAATGCCCGAACGAAACAGCAAAACAGTGAGTGAAACTGTGAACCAGAAAACAAGAAAAATAACGGAGCATTAACCCTTCCGGCGACGTCCCAACGCACTCCCGAGAAGCGACTTAAAAGGTAAGACCTGAGGGCCCCCTTTGTTATATTTTATTTTGTTATCCCGGACACGACATTCTTTGTTGGACATGGAATACGTCCAACCGGGCATGCGAAGCCCTATATTTAAAACGGCCAAACCATTGGTCACATCTCTTTACTATTCCGCATTTATTTTAAGTCATTTATTTTCCTTTAATATTTTACACTTAGCTTAATATTTATCGTTTATGTTATTTATTGTTGTTTCATCACATGCATTGTCATATTCCATGCATACATTGAGTTGATGATTGCATGCTATCTCTTGCGGTATATCGGATGGAAACCCAGACGTAAATTTCGTAGCCGAATCTGAATGGACGATAGTACGGTCTGTACTTGGGATACAACTCCACGTACTGCTTGAGAGACTTTCAAGCACGTGTTTCATTTTGTGATTTAAATCTATGCTTATCATCCCGCTATTTATCTTTTTATGCATTTTGTTTATTCATGTATTGTTACTTGATGCGCATGGGCTAACTAGGGTGGATTAAAGGTCCTCTATTCGAGGGAAATGCCCAAAGGCTACATTTACCATGATGTTTTGCCGCGCCGGACGAAGTGCGTTTGATTGAACGTGAGATTTGTTCAATCTGGCATACAAGGTCCCATATTATTTATTTGCTTATTCATGCATTGATAATTTAATGCTAATGGGCTAACTATGGTGGATTAAAGATCCTCTATTCGAGGGAAATGCCTAAAGGCTACCTTTACCACGATGTTTTGTCGCGCCTTTTATTATGTCATTTACCCTTTGCATATCATTGCTTTATTTACGCATGCATTGCATTCTAGTGCGCATGGGCTAACTAGGGTGGATTAAAGGTCATTTATTCGAGGGAAATGCCTAAAGGCTACCTTTACCACGACATTTTACCGCGCCGGATGAAGTACACTCGATTGAATGTGAAATATGTTCAATCGGGCATACGAGGTCCTACATCATGTATTTGTTTATCCATGTATGTGTTTGTGTCATTTCAGATGCCATTTTGGTAATCTCGTTCGAATGCGTTCCCGAACGCTACACGAACGTATGCATTCTGTCTCATTTCCGTTCGAACGCGTTTCCGAACGCTACTCGAACGCGCATGCATTTTATTGTATCATGCATCAGGTCTTATCCTGTTCGAACATGTTTCCGAATGCTATACGAACGCAGACATTCTGTTTATTGTTCGAAGACGTTATCAAACGCTATACGAACGCGGACATTCTGTTTATCATTCGAACGTGTTATCAAACGCTACTCGAACGCGTTATCAAACGCTACTCGAACGCGTGTATTCTGTTTACCGTTCGAACGCGTTTACAAATGCTACATGAACGTGCACACACTGGACAGATTCCTTCATTTTTTTATTCATGTTTGTCTTCTTAGTCATTCCCTTCCCTATCATATGCTTAGTTAGCTCTCTTTAATATTTATGCTTTTACCGTTATTGTTTATTTATCTTTCTGCATTCATCTATTTAATATGTTCATGAAATTGTGTGCTTGCCGTTATGTCGATTTACTTTTATGTATGCAAACTTAGATATAGGTTGTATGCAAACTTAGATATAGGTTATTCTTGCGTATGTATATTGCGTAGACTTGGTTAGATTATTGTACAAATCCATTCATTACAAGTGGCATAAATAAGGGACCATTCTGAACCCAACGGTTTGAGGTCTTCCTCTGCGAGGGGTGAGTGCGGCCCTAAATCATTTCCCAGTTCAAACTGGGTGGCAACTCCATTTTATTTCTCCGGTTTAGTCTCCCGCGGGCTACTCCGTACTCCCGACCGGGCTGCGAGCCTGGAACAGCGTCGCCGATTTCCGTGTCCTACAGAATGGATCGATGTACAAGGTGAAAAGGAAACTGCAGAAAAGAAGGATAATAAAGAATGAGTCTCTAACAAACATTGATCTATGTCCGAGAACGAAAGAACTTTAAAACTGTCCGAGGAAGCAGAACGTCTATGGAAGAATGGAAGAGGCTGACCGGCGTAATCACACACGTATAACGCAAGCGCACGTATCATTCAAGTAGTATAAAAAGTATCGATCCCACGAGGACTTAAAACCTTTTTGTTATTAATTTATGGGGCCAACTGATTACCAGTATCTAACAGGTTGTTTGATTGATTGATTTGAAATGACAATGATTCTAAATTTAAAACAAGTAAATAAAATTGCTTGAAAGTAGGTTGAGAAAAATCCAAATTTATAAAAACTATCCAGGGTTGTGATTAATTCCAATATTATTTAGAAGATGAAGTGGTTATCTTAAAGTTGGGTAATATATTGATTTATTAACCTGGAACACTAATTTATGTAAAAGCATCTTCGATGGTCAATTTCAAATACCTAGTATAATCCAATTGAACCATATGTCTATGTCAACCAAATTACCTAGATTCATTAAGATTAAGTTCCAATTATGGCTACCCCCGCCCGACAGGTATATTCCTATCCTATAAGGAAATCTATTAAAAGGGTTATCTATCCTCAAGGAAGATCGTGGGTTATTGAGTCTAAGGTCTTAAACTTAAAATCCCTATGTCTAGTTCATTTTAAGTTTACCTAATCAATTTTATTAATGGCCAGTTAAAAACAAGCATTAAGATTAAGACTCAATAAACAAATCTTTAAATTATCCAACCTATAATCTAACCCCTTATAAACCGGTTATATTGAAATTCATCACAACCCTAGATACTAACTTAGTTACAATACATAGCTATGGCTAATGAAAACTTAAAAGACATAAAATAAAAATGCTAAAAAGTAACTGCGAGAAAGTAAAAGTGGGAAAGTAAATGAAAATAAACTGCCAAGATAAAAGGAATTACTTTTACTAATTACTAACTTAGATATCTCCCTTAGTATAACATAATCACTTGTGAGATTAAAACCAACCGACCATAGAGGCGGTACCCTGATTAAGTCAAGTTAAGTCCGACCAGCCATAAAGGCGGTAAAATTTGTCCATGAACCTGCCATGTAGGCGATAAAGAAATAACCAGCCATAAAGGCGGAACCAAAATTAAATTACCAACCGACCAATCTGGCGGTATCCTTGCTTAGTCAGGTTTAACAGTTTAAATTAAATAGCCCACCGACCAATATAGCGGTATTCCTTTTTAAGTCAAATTTTAGAATAGTGAATATGTTGTGTCTAAGGGAGATTAATCTAAGATAGTAACAGTAAAAGAATTACCTTTCACCTCGGCAGAGGGAAGTTACCTCCTCATGGTTGAAAATAAAAACTGAAAAGTAAAGAAAGGAAAGTGTTATGCGTAAAAGTAAATTACGGAAAGTAAAACTGAAAAGTAAAGAAAAGAAAGTGCGAAATTGAAAATTAATTACTGAAAACTAAAAATAAAAAAACTAGATACAATCTTTTTATTTTTTCATTAAGGATTTCAAAGAAGAAAGTATGAATATTACAAATGAAATGGCTTGGTATTTATAGGCAAAATTTTGCCACCATCAAATCATCAATCAATTTCTCCACCAAATCCATTATTAATTTCTCCACTAATTACTCCACCAAATCCATAATTGCTCCACTAATTGCTTATCTTGTTTGGTGGTGATTTGATAATTTTTATTAATTATTTATTAATTAATATTTTGCTTTGAAAATGATTGATAATGACTTTTAATAATTACACTCCACACACTTCTGGATGGTTCATCAATTTCGGTCTTGAAATCATCAGAATTTGAAAATATTTTATCTTTCAAAGTTGTAGATCTTTGACTCTTCTTTAATCTGGAACTTGAATCAGCTCAATCCGATATCTGAGTAAAACGTGATGCCCAAAATAAGACAAATGCGCAAAACTGGAATTTCCAAAACTGCACTTCGTCAAAAACGCCCTTTCAAATTTCCAATCTCCAAAATTAATATATCAAGTCCAATAATTGCCCTTATTTGATCCACATTTCGTCCTAAATGATTTCATTGAGTCCCGATATTATTTTATCTGCAAAATAAAATAAAACATATCAAAACGTTCATCAAACCCGAGAAACTAAACAAAATATTAAGTAAAAGGGCGGTAAATATTAATATATTTTCCGCTCATCAGAGGCCATCCTTGAACGAGACCAAACTGGCGGCCAGTGAAGTTAGGCGAATAGACCTTCAGTCCGGCCTTGCCATTGGCCCGGTCAGGATGTCATGAATCAAATCGCGGCTGCATAAAAACGTTTTCCATATGTGATGAATTGACTCATCCTCTTCTGACTCGGGAATTTCATTGACGAATGAGGGGCTGTCGCCCAGAGAGAAAGGGAAGAAAAAATGGACCCGAGAAAAGGTGAAGAAATATTCAAAAATGGTGCGAGGAAGGAGAGAGGTTGGCCGAAGTTGGGCAAACAAAAGACCAGCACAAAGATAAGAATGACTTGACTTAATTTTACCGAAGACTGGGAATACGCTCTAAGACAAAGCTGGACGAGCCAAAGAGGGCCAGAGGCGATCGACGAAGCCTCCGACCGAAGTTGTTTTTGAAGAACGGCCAACCCACGATAAGTGGCAGCCAACAAAAAGGATGCCAGGTCCAAACGACGACCGTTGGCAAGGTCTGAGAGATGGGGAGGTAACCCGCCACGGGTTTCTGACTAGGCGCACAAATGATATATTTTCAGAGCCAATAATGAAGGAAAGTCGTACTCTCCAACACTGAGACCGGACCGACCGATTTGGGAAACGCACGAAAGAAAGCAGAGTAAGACGAGAAGGACGAATAGTCCATTGAAGGAGGGGGGAAATGAAAGGTTGTACATGCAGAAATGGTCGCACCCATAGGGGCCAACCCGGTCAGAGAACTGATATCGCGAAGGGTGATGGTGAAAGGACCAGCAGGGAAGAGGAAAATGTTGTAGTCGGAAGACCAAAAGAGTAGCGAAGTGGGGAACAGATTTCGATCGAAAGGGGACAAAGCTAATGAAAGCTCGATGAGAGAAAGAAAGCCATGTTCTTCAAAAACGTGCGAGTATCCGCATGCAACAACATGCGTTGGAACCAGGTCTCAAATGAAGAATCATGTTTAGGCCATGTGCGGATGGGATTAGACTGAGCCAGGGAAGACGTTCAAAGGTTAGAAGTGGAAGGAAATAATTGAGCCAAATGGGTCGTGGCGATGGCGTTGTCATCGACAAAAATAGGGCCTAGAGTGCACTGACCGTAGTTCTCATTAAGACATGAACGTCGAAAACACTCACGGATGAGTCACCCAATGCCATCTGGTAATCACCGAAAGTAGATGAACCGTTCTTGGGAGCAGAAGAAGAAGACGCCATTGATACCAAAGGTTGAGAGCACGAAAGAAAGGAGTTTTACAAAGAGAATGAAAAGTAAAGTGAAAACAGAGCAGGCTAAACCCTTATAAAGGAAGGCGAAAAGCTCATCATGTGACATGTGTCGCAACCCAAATCTTCGGAGGAGGAAAGGGCGGGAGAATGAAAAGAATGAAGGGTCGCCCTAGACAGGTGTTGGAACGCGATTTGATGTAAAAGAATAATGGTGACGTGTGACGTGGGGTGATACTGAAATGACATGAAAAACGGCTCATAAATGAACGTCATGATGAAACGTGTTGGGAAATGTCGCATATTTATTGAAGAAGTGATGGGCTCACATGGGGAACATAAAAGACGGCCCGACAAAATAATAGGGCGAAGATCTGTAGGCCGACATCTACCGCCCTGACTACCCGAATTGAGAAATTCACCTCGATTTCACTTCCAAATCAATCAAGGTGAATTTGGGGGACAACTGTTGACAAAAGAAAATTGCCCTAGGACGAATGAATCAGTAGAGGACGGAAGCAAGCAGAATGAATAGGCATCACGCCACAGAACGATTTACAAACAGGGCGACAATGGGAAGAGAAATCAGAACGATCGCCAGACGACACAGCAGCTAGGGCGACAAAAGAGTCGGACGACTGATACATGCTACAGTTGATCCTACGATTTAAACGGTTAGACAGTGTCACCCACAACCTGACAGTTCATCACGCACAATCCAATAGTTCCCCCCACGATCAGGCGGTTATAGAACATAACTCAACGGTTGGAGGCATGATCCAGCAATTGCAGAAAAGTTACGGATTGAAACCGTCCAAGCAGTTAACAATGTCCACTATAAAAGGCTCATTCATGCGAAGAAAAAGGCCCCCGAACAAATGAAGACTCAAAACGAATATTTTATTTTAATTTCGTAGCTTTGTAATCTTAGGATTGTAATTTGTGCGCTTGTGCCCCTTGGAGGCTTATTCACTTAATCAAACACCTCATTGCTGGGACTGTGTCTCAGGAGGTTTAGACCTTACACGCTCTCTTGACGGAAAATTGTGCAAACAAAACATTTTAGTAATTGTTGTTATTGTTGTTTTGATTGGAGAGATTTTGGTGAGAAATTGAAATTGAAAATCAAAATGAAAAGGAAATGAACGGAACTGGTGTTTGGTTTGGCCGGAACGAGAAGAGAGATGTTGTTCGAATTGTGTCATCAAACAGTAATATAACTTGCAAACAACAGATCAAAACAACAAAGTAGATCTAGATGCATGAAACCCTAAAACCAGAAAACCTTAAAACAAACCAAAAATGGAGATCACAGAATTGTCCAAGTCGAGATGATATCTGTCCTTAAGAACTTATTGGCTCCGTCACAGGTGCTTCACGGATTCGTTTTGCCAACGTCCTCCCAGGATTACTTGGATTCTTCTTGTTCAATGAGCACTCCTTAACAAGTGTATGAACTAGGAATATGGGAAACTCTCTCAAAAACAAAGGAAAACAATGTCTCTTTCCACATCAAATTCGGATATTTTTGTATCTATCTCTTTTGGATATCAAGCCTTCTTATATAAGGCATGGAAGGGTGCCAATAGGGCACCCTTTGGGATGGGGTGCAACCCCCCAAAGGATTGTACCCCTCACAAGCCCCCAATGGGATCCAAAGGACAAAATTACCCTTTATGAAGAATTTCCTACAAGAGATGAGAAGAGTCGACGAGTTTGCTGTGCTGTTGTCTGAATAATAAAATATCTTTTGTGGGGTTTTGGGTGGTATACGGTACAGTGAGGTTTTATATAGTGATTTTACAATTGGGCGTTTGTCTTTTAGTGAAATAGGGCCCAATTAGTTATAATTGGTAATCGGGAAATGTATTCTCGTTTTATTCTCGTTTTATTTTTATTTTTTCAGGTCCTTTAATGTTTTTCGTGAAGATGGTGATTCACAGCCAGGGTCGTAAATGGGTATGATATAAAAATATTAATATAATATTTATTTTTATTGAATTAATTAAATTAAGGGGTATGAAAATAATTCCCAATCTTAATGGTATGCGGGTCCCCATTCAGGCAGAGATTTTACCTTTTTATTTTAACGGTGATTCTTATATTCATACCTAACCCGCCCAATAAAGGTATATAAAATTGTGTCATTACTTGTCTCTAATACACTGGGTCCTCTCGGGCCCCATCCTCACGAGAATTTTTGTCATCTTTGTCACGAGATTCAATACGTTATGATTGGGTATATATACAATTTTTATACTCGTTAATTGAATAGATCGAATATCAATATTGGAATCCTCGTATTAGTAAATGTAAAATCTCTATGTGAACAAAGGCTTACTAAGGATGATCACAAGTAAAATTTTCGTATACATTAATTGAACGAACCGATTTCAGATATTGACATTTACGTATCAACTCCAACTCGTCATTTGTATTGTTATTCTAACCAAAATTAAAGGATTATTATTATATTCTATATTGTTAATTTGTTACGGTTAGAATAACATATATCTAATCGTCAAAATTAAAAATTTAATAGGTAATTACAGTTATGTGAAAAAAAAAATTGGGACTTCTCATTTGGCAATAAACAAAACAGATATTAATGCCCACCTGGTGTTTGTTTTGTGGACACTGAGAGAAATTTCATTTAAATAAATAACATTATGTGTGAATGTTAGAACTTAGAACAACTTTTTTTTGGATACTTAAGAAATCACGTCGTCAAATCAATCGATTTGGGTTTAAGCAGAATAAATGAAATCTCCGATTGTCCCAGATTCTTATAAAAAAATGCGCCTTATAAACTCGAATTCAGGGCTTGACAATCAAGTCTTAAATTTCTTGTCACCAAACCACGTCATTGAGACATGTTAGAACAACTCATATTAAGTGAACATTTCGCAGGCTTCTGTTGTAAATTCTTCAAATGTGGGTGGTTAAGATGGAGGAGGGACATGTCCATTGGATGGTACCCTATAGGGACATGTCCTCCAATTGAGAAGCATGGAAGGGATACAACCTTTTGGAGGGTTGCACTCCAACCCAAAGGGGCACCCTTCCATGCCTTTATAAGGAAGGATCCTTGTTCATTCTCAAGAATCTGAAACTAATCCGAATGATATGAATTTGTGAGTCAAATTTCATTTGTTTTTTTAGAGAGTTCTACCATATTCCAAGTTCAAATACTTATTAATGAGTGCTCCTTGAACAAGAAGCATCCAAAGAATCATGGGAGAACATTGGTCATTTCGAATCCGTAGAGCACCAGAGACGAGGCTAATAAGTTTTTAAGGACAGAGAATCATCTCGACTTGGATTCGTTTTCACTTTTTCCAGGTTTTCTTTACATATCAAGTTTTAGGGTTTTGCTAGATTTACTTTTGTGTTATGTGTTTTATTGTTAAAGTATGTTAATTTTCTGTTTAAGGACACATTTCTTATAACAGCTTCAACCAAAAAACAAAATAACAAGCGTAGGTGGCTGGCTGGCTGATTTAACAACTTGAAGATTTGGAAGGGTGATTGATGATTCATTTTTCTCTGTCAAAATCATTGGACTTTTACCTAACTAATTTTAGACCCGGCCACGGTTCGGTTCGGAACCGGAACCGAACCGGAACCGAACCGGTTGGAACCGGAAGGTTCCGGTTCCGGAACCGAACCAGAATTGGACCGGTTCGGTTGGGGTTCTACCCCAACTCGAACCGGTCCGAACCGGTGGGGGATGCAGGGAGCCGTTTGGCTCCCTGCCAAACGGCTCCCTGCCAAAAAAAATAATTAAAAAAAATATATTTTTATTATATAAAATAAAAATTACTAATGTACCCCTAATAAAACAGTTATATTTAGGGGCATTGTTGGTATTAAAAAAATTCTAAAATTCTATAAATAGGATTCATTTTTCATAATTTCATCACACCAAATTCTCAACTCTCTCATTTTCTATAATTCTCTTATTCTCAATCTTACTTCAATACAATTCTCTTATATTCTTATTCTCAATCTCAATTTATTTAGTTGTTAATTTGTTATCATCCGCATCGCAATTATTCAATTTTCTAATTTTTCTTCCTAACTTCTCAAAAAAAATGGCAAGCTCATCTGAGAACATAATATCAAATATGCCAACCCAAGAGAGCGGCCCTAGTGTCAGTGCACAATCACGGAGAAAAGAAGTTAAGTCTCGGTCCTCCGATATTTTCAAAATTCATTTTACTTTGGAACGCCTAGAAGATGGTTCACAACGAGCAATTTGCAACTATTGTGGGGTTATCTATAAAATTTCTGGTGGATACGGCAATATGATCAAGCACATGGAGAAACATCATTCGGTTGAATTTGGCATTGATACGACGCAGACTCAAATGGCCAGGTACGCATCATCTAGTAGAGGTACGAGTAGTGTAGATTTATTTAAATATTCTGATGTAAAAAATAGAGAAGAATTTGCGAAATTAACTTGTATGACACATCTTTCTTTAAACTTTGGTGAAAAACTTCATTTTACTAATTACGTGCATAATGCTTTAAACCCTGCTGCATGTAGAATGACTCGAAACACAACAAAACGTCATACTTTCAAATTATATAAAGATGGTAAAATTATTTTAAATGAAATATTTAAAGAGATGAAATGTTGTATTTCTATATGTTCTGATATTTGGAGTGACCATTGGCAAACACACTCGTACATGGGTGTGACTTGTCATTGGATTGATGTATCATTTACCATGCAAAAACGACTTATTGCATTTAGATTTTTTGATAACCAACATATTGCACATAATATTTATAGAATGATGAAGGTAATTTTTGATTAATATGGTTTAGGAGAAAAAAATTTAACAATTGGATTTGATAATGCATCTGCAAATACTGCATCCATCAATGATTTAAAAGAAATATGTCAACCAAATTTAGGGGGTCGCTTTTTTCATATTCATTGTACATGTCATGTCCTAAACTTATGTGTGCAAGACGGTCTAAAATTATTATCTCCTTTCCTTGATCCAATTAAAATGGCATTTAACTGTATTTGGTCATATTCTCAAGTTAGGAGAGAATGGACCAAGTTTTGTAAAATAAATGGTATTAAACCGATTAAATTTTCTAGAGATGTTCCAACACGTTGGAATTCTACTTATTTTCTTTTATGTCAAGCATTTCAATACAAGATGCATTATGTAGTTTTTTTTCTCAACATGTTCAAAATATCACACTATATCCTAGTCAATGGGATATTTGTGAAATTGTTTTAGATATTTTAAGAGTATTTATGATGCTACTTTAGTTTTTAGCGGTGTTTATTATCCTACAGCACATTTATTTCTTCTTGAGAGTTTGAATATTGTTGTCACTCTCGATGAGCATGTTGACAGTGAAGATCCTAATGATCTTGTTTTGCTCGAAGCCATTACTGTTATGAAGGTAAAATGGTTGCATTATTTTAGAGAAATTCCTTTACTTTATCTTATTGCTGCTGTTTTTTATCCTAGATTTAAATTAGAAGGTTTGAATGGTGGTTTACAAGCTTACTATGGTTATTTAGGAATAGTAGATGATGTTGATATTACGAGCATAATGACGAATTTAAGAAGTGATTTAATTATTTTATTTAATGATTATATTGTAAGATATAACTTAGGAACATTAGGTCAATCTAGTAGTAGCGAACCGGTAATTCAACAAGACTTAGCGCAGGGGATCGTTGGTTATTGCAACGAAATAAAAAATCTATGGATACGACAACAACTAATAACCCTGAATTAGATAATTATTTATCTACAAATTTTGAGTTTTCTAATGAAAGTTTATGCAACAAAATTTTAAAATCCTTGAATGGTGGAACCGGCATCAAAATATATATCATGTTTTATCTATTATTGATAAAGAGATCTGGGAGCACCTATTTCCACCGTTGCGGTTGAGGAAGCCTTCAGCTTGAGAGGTAATATATTGGAAGCTAGGCGATCTTCATTACATCCAAGCACTCTAGAAGCAACAGCTTGTGTGGATGATTGGACTCGAGCTGATCTGAGACAACAAGAAGATGCCCCCGATGATTTTGAAGATTTGTTCGATAATGCTTCTGCAACAAGTGCAAGCGGAACCGGAGCCGAAGGATCAACTGATAATGATGATTGATAATTGTAAAATTATAATTTACAAGGGGATATGTCTTAAACTTGTAATGGAACTACGTGAGCTTTGATTCCTCTCACCTTGGATGATACGTAGGCAACTTAAATTTTAAAAATTTAAGCTCAAGCTCTTCAATGTAATAATTTTTTTTTATTTATAAATTAATCTCATTTTTTTTAATTAATAATTTTTTTTATTTAAGCTTTGATTCCTCTCATTTTTTTATTTTAATTAATTAAAAAAAAAAACAGAACCGGAACCGAGCCGGTTCGGTTCCGGTTCGGTTTTAGGTTCCGGTTCCACGCTCGTGGAACCGGAAACCGGCCTGTTCAGTTCGGTTCCGAACCGGAACCGAACCGCCGGCCGAGTCTAACTAATTTGATTTCAAAGTTTATTTGTTTATATTTTTTTGGTTTTTGTCAAGCGTTTGATTAATTACAAAGTGTTTCTTTATTCAAAATATATTAGCCTGTCCATAAGTCCATCAATTGCCTCATGCCGCTTGCGTGGTTGATTACATAAGAGTGTTTAAATTTTCGAATCAATTGTAGACCCGATCAGATTGGGCTTGGGAAAACAACTCATCTTCGAGTTAAACCGATCCAACCAGTAAATATCGGGTCGGTTCATGGGTTTGATTTTGAAACCGGACCCATATTTCTTACAATAATTTTTTTACTATTTTCTAAAATTTTATTATTATTTTTTTAAAATTTTATATGTATGACATATTTACGGGACATAAAATAGCTAGTATTTATATCCATAATTTGAAAACTCCATCTGAGGTGCGCCTCGCGACCACGGCGCATTGAGGCTTTTGCTCAGGTCGAGTTTTCAGCAAGCCCGCCTCAAAGGCCTAAGGTAGCTCGTCTCGAGTCGGTGCGGCCTGAGGCGGTTTGAGATGGACGTCTCAACCCGAAAGCCTTGGAGTTATTTTTAAAAGAAATAAAAAATTATATAAATGAGCTGAAAGTTAGGTAAATAGTCTCAACTTGATCTTCTTGATAAATTAAAAAATTGCATAAAATAAAATTTTCAATTTTGAAATCCTAACATGTAGTATTGTTAACTGTATTGATAGGGTAGCTCGACCCCGATACTTCGTTAAAATGAGAAAATAATTATTATCTTTAAAAATAACCAATAATTACTATTATATTTATTTATTAGTTGTAAGTTTTATTAAAAAATTTATTTATGATAGAAATTCTATATGATGATGATACTCCAGACTCAAATTTCAGTCTATTAGACACAAAATAATAGCCTATTTATATATTAACGATCATTTTATTTCATGAACCTATTGTGTTATGTTTCATTTTGTTTAGTTTTTTTATGTATGTTTTTTGTATTAGTTCATATAGATTTATTATGGATGATTTATTTTGATTCTTTTAGTTCTTTTAAAGTTTAGATTGAGCCCGTTGCCTCGACCGTCTTGAGGCTGTTCGCCTCACCTCATGCGAGGAGACCGCCTCACACTGCATATCGAGTTTTCGGACCTTGTTATTATCTCTTCTTCATGGCTTTCGGCACTTTATTCTTGCGAGCCTCTCTCTTTTCTTCTTTGACTTTCTTTTTGTTGGGGTTTTGGGTGATGGGGCGCAGCGGAAGCGCGAGTCCGGGCAAAATCGTATTTTAAAACTTTTTCAAAAATACCGAATAAATGATTCAATATCTAATATGAACAATTTATTCATATTTCACCTTAACCAATTTATTTAATATCAAATATTAACATAAATAAGATGAAAACTCGCGAAACTTTTACGAAAACCGTTTTTTTCCGTAAAATTGCCTAAAACACGTTTTTGACCGAACCGACTACCCGACACTTATGGAAACTGCCCAGGTCAGCTCCAATAGGGTCGGGGCAGTTCACGGGCTGCCCGAACAGTGATGGAATTACTGTTTTCACAACCGTCACCCGGTTGGCTCAAAATCCACCTGGTAACGCCGTTTTTGGCCGTTTTCGCTTATTTCAAGTCGGAAACACTTTCCGGAAATTGTGCCAATTCCCAAAACACATCCAAAACATTCTAAAGACAACAATTTCATCACCAAATCAGAATCAAGTGCAGGTCTGATCCAGTGAACAAATTAGCCAAATTATCATACTTTAATCCAATTTTACACAAGATTAATCAAATTAATCCAACACCAATTGAGTCCCACCACACATGAACAACCCAAGAATAATTATAGTCTATTTAGAGTGGATCAACAACTCTAAAATGACAACTCTTCAACAATTGAATAAATTGGACAAAATTACACTAATTTCCATCCAATATCAATTTCACACATGCATACACTTCCAAATCCATCATCAACAACCAAAAACCCCAATTTAAGAAACAAAAGGAACCCTAGAACAATTCTTATAATTCAAGAAAAACAAGAAATAAATTTACAAGTTTAGGGATTAAGAATTACCTTTTAATCTCAAATTTCCTAAACCTTTTTTTTTTCTTGAATTTCCTTCCATTTCTCCAAGGATTCTTTAAAAAAATTTTAGAAACCCATTTGAAAGCCTTTTGTTGCTGAGTTTCGGCAATAATGATCAACAAAGAAGAAGAAACTATTCACCTTTTGTTGACGGCTGATTTTGGTCTCGGGGTAATATGGGGATATCACCTCTGAGGTAATCCTCATTCAATAGTGAATTTGTTTGGTTATGGGGGACCAAAGGCAAATTTAGCAAAAGACAGATAAACGCACCAATCGACAAGGAGATTTAACATGGTTCGGTGGATTTGGATCCGACCTACGTCCACGGACAAAAGCAGGATGATGCTTTTTATTACTCAAATACGCTTCTCAGATCTCTTTATGTTTACAAATCAGAATTTTATGATTCTGATCCTTTTTTGTCATGCCTTTTACACATGCTATGCCCTCATATTTATAATAACACATAAATCAGACTCCTATTTGCAAAATAAATCCTAGTTGACCTTAGTCTTCTCTTCTCGCAAGGATTCCTAGTCTAATTCTGCTTTCTCTTTTCTTATTCCTTCTTGGATTCTGATTCCATCTCCTTGTGAGAGTAGGATACTTTGTTTATCTTATCCGTAAGAATAGGGTGTCGTCATCTTGAGCATATCTCGCCTGTCTGGTCGGTCTTTATGAGGTCGGTCACTATAGTCTTTTATGCTGGGGGCGTTTCTGCCGACTTTACAGTGCTCGGTCATCCGAACCAAAGTGGTCGGTCTCTACATGTTGTGGTCGGGTCGGCTTTGATGATCTCAACCAGTCAGGGAATTACCCTTCTGTCCTCGTCGTGCTGTTTTAAATACCATAGTGCCTGAAAACACCATCAACATATGTCCCCTAGTTCTCGGTAATAACGAGTTTGCAAGTTGGTGCCGGGAACTATATAGAGATGGTGTGCTGATTTACTCTGTTGGAGGTCGTCCTGGCGCCGGAAGATGTTTCGTCGCCTTTTCTTGAGACGCGCAACAGTCACGTCCGTTTAAATGCCCATCAAATCACCTTTAGGGTTTCTTCTAAGTTCCACACTTGTCAAACATCCGCCGGGTTCCCGCCAAAAAAGGAATGAATCGACCGTGTGGAGGCGTCCTCACAGTGCACTGATCTCCACCGTCTGTTTAAACTTGGCATACCTCTTTTGCAGTTGACACTTGGCGTTCATCCGGGTTCCTCCCTTAGATCCAACGATCATGAGCGTCCTGGTCAAGACTATAAGAAGGCGAGGCTTTCACTGTTCCATCTTTTTTGGCAATTTCCCCTTTTTCCCTGATAATATCTCCGTGAATCGCCCAACTCAGTGTTCTCAAAGTTCAACCGCGGGTTTTTCTTTTTCTTTGCTGTAAACATAAGGAACGGGTACAACCGTACTGCACAACCTCCTGTTTTTTCCGAGAAGAACAAGTAAGTCCTCTGAACGACCTCTTCATTTTTGTGTGTTGTGAATCTATGCTGCTATTTGTTTTTGAGTGTCTGCTAGGGAAAGATTTAGGGTTCGCTGGGTTTTGCTTTTAGGGCACATTAGAGACCACATGTTTAGCTAATATGGAAACCGTGAGTAGTTTCTTTTAGCTATAGACTGACTTCCCCTTCCTTCTTTGTTTTCCCGGGTGTCAGGGATGTCTGACAACGATTCTTCCCCTGAAAATCTCGCCAAACCCTCATCTCCCCTTGCTGAAGAGCTTTCCTCGGGCTCGGGGGCGCCCAGTGTGGAAGATCTTGATACTACCCCTACTCCTTCTGAAGTTGAGCAAGATAGCTATCACCAGAGGGTCCCTCGGAGGGATCCAGAGCCCGGTGATCTGGACAGCTCGGCTCTGGACATGGATCGTCCTTCCAAGATTACTGAGGATGATCTGGCGCTGCTGAGGCAACGGTATGATATTCCAATAGACATCGCTCTTGAAGTTCCCGGATCGATGGATCGCGCTAGCCAACCGGACGAAGGCTCGGTGGCACTCCTCCCTATTTTCTTCGAGTGCGGACTGCGGCTGCCGATTCAACCTTACTTTGCTTGGACATTGGCCGAGATGGAGATTGCCCCCTGTCAGCCGAGTCTAAACAGTTGGAGGATTCTAGCCGGGTTGTACGTAGTTTGGCATCAGGCAGGGCTCGGTGAGCCTTCTTTTGAAGAGGTGAAGAGGTTATACCGGATGAAGGCCAATCCCAGGTCGTACCACGGATGGTACTACCTTTCTGCTTATGACAGTTCGTCAAACGTTGTCCAAAAGCTCCCTGACTCCAATAAGAATTTCAAAGATCTCTGGTTCTGGGCCACAGGGGATTGGGGACGCACCCTGAGGTCGGATGAAAGGGAATTCTTGGTACCGGATATCTTCAGGGCGGGAGGTTAGGAGATCAACTTTTAGCTTTTCTTCCCTTAGTTTTTTTTTTTTTTTTTTTTTTTTTCTTTTCTTGTTTGGACTCTTACCCATTCTTTTCTATTCCTCCTAGCTTGTTGGAGGGATGCTCCCAAGGTTTCCCATCGGGTCCGGAAACGTGTAGTCTGGGCTCGTCGGTTTGCCGCCCACTGGAGGGAGTTGGTAAATGATGCGGCTTTTGTTGAGTCTGGCCTTACCCGGACTGTCCCTTCGGAGGTCTCGGGCCGGATAGGTAGATGTTTGCTGATTTTGTAGTTGACTTTGCTGTTTGCTTATCACTTTTGATGTCTTTTTTCCTCTCTTTTCTGTATGCTCGGATCCTGATTCCATTCTCCTCCTTTTTTGTAGGTATGTCAAAAGACCAAAGTACCTTGAGAAGTTGGCCGGTGCTATGAAGAAGGCCGGTCATGCCGAAACTGGAACTTCCCGGGCACGGCCTGAAGCTGTTGAGGCCGGGAGGGTGTCTCAAGGGAAAATTCAGCCGGCTGCTCGGGGCCTACCCTCTCCTGGTGGGCAGTCATCGGGAACTGCTCGTCTTGTCAGTCCGGCGAAGCCTCTTAGGAAGAAGAGGCGTCAGTTCGGGTCAGAGGAGACCGAGTTGGATCAAGAGGAGGAGGAGGATGCTGCACCGGGCAAGAAGAAGGACGTCCGTAGGGGGAAATATCATCTGAAGGCTCTTCTAAGACACGAAAAGGTTCTGTGATCCTCGGGGTGGATGACTTGGGAGAAAGCATCCGAGAGGTCACCTCACATTTAGTGCCGACTTTCAATGAATTGGCCGAGGCCGTTCCTCCGGGGAGGTCTCGAGATATGAGGACATCTCTCCTGAAGCTTTGGTGACCGAGATGAGCTCCCAAATGGCAAAGGTAGACTTACTCCTCTTCTTTCTGATTTCTGGCCTCGGTACTTTTTATCTTATATCTTGACTTCTTTTTTGGGCAGGCTAATTACCTTATGGCCAAGAATAAGGACCTCCTCCTGAGTCTATTGTCCGAGGGTGGTCAGGCCCAGAGACTTCAGAATCGTCTTACAGAAGTGGAGGCTAAACTGGCCGATCGGGAGGAGGTGATAAAGAACCTCGAAGCGACTGCAATTGAGAACTTCAAGACAAACAAAACTCTCAAGGCTGCTGCTGCGTTGGAGCGGAAACTTGCTGATACTGCCCGGGAGGATTTGCAGGTCGCCCAATCTGAGATTGGTATTCTGAAAGGGAAGGTGTCAAGTGTTGAAAACAAACTGAAGGCAAATGATGAGCAGACGGCACGGGCCCGGAGTGATCTTGAGAGGAAGGAGGTCGAGCTTGAGGAGAGAGAGAGAGAACTTGAGGCTGAGAAAGACGCCATCCGTCTTGAGGGGGTGGGTGATTGTGCGGAACTGATACCGATGGTGCTGCCCAGTCTGAACATGGATCCAGTTCATGCGGCCATCAGTTTTTGCAAAAGGGAGATTTCCGAGGAGGAGTTCCAGAAGTGGCTTCCTCCTTTTTCTGAGGAGGTGATGGATCCTGCCCCGATCTCGGCGGTTCCGGCTTCCGGGGCTCCCCAAGAAGAACGACCTGATGTCCCAGCCCCCGGCGAGGGTTGCTTTGAGATCCCTCCTCCCATCCCTGAAGCAGAGGTCTCCCGTGCTGCCGAGGATGAAGCAGCTGTTCCTCCTCCTGAGGTCGAGCCAGTCATTCCGCCGTCTGAGTTTGCTGAGGAAGAAATTTCCGCCCCTGTGCGGGCTGAATGAGAAGGGGTGACCCGGCCGGGGCCCTGTGTACACTTGAACTCTTTTTTTTTTTGTAATAGCTTTTTGTACACTTTTTATTAATATACCAATGTATTTATCTTTCTTTCCTCCTTTTTTTTGTATATATATATATTTTTTTGTTTATCCGAACATCTCGAGGCCTTTCGGGGGGACCATATGAGCTGGAGGGGCATAACCCGACTCCGAGCTGAGTAGGACACTTGGCTCTGGGGAAATGTTACCTCCCCAGGCCAAAATCTGACTGACTCGGTGGGACATAACCCGACCCCGAGCTGAGTGGAAATCTTGGCTCTGGGGGAATGTTACCTCCCCAGACCAAAATCTGACCGACTCGGTGGGATGTAACCCGACCCCGAGCTGAGTAGAACACTTGGCTCTGGGGGAATGTTACCTCCCCAGACCAAAATCTGACCGACTCGGTGGGATGTAACCCGACCCCGAGCTGAAGAAAAGACTTGGCTCTAGGGGAATGTTACATCCCCAGTCCAAAGAAGCCGACTCGATGGGACGTAACCCGACCCCGAGCTGAAACAAACATCGATCTCGGCGGTACAAGAGCAGACCCGAGTCGAAAAGAAACACCGGTCTCAGCGGTACAAGAGCAGACCCGAGCCTAATAACCAAGTGGCCTCGGCGGAACGAAATCCAGCCCCGAGCCGATTAACCGAATGGCCTCGGTGGAATGAATCCAGCCCCGAGCCGATTAATCCCTGGGACTTATTCAGAAGGGAAGTGAATCAACCTTTGAAGCCCTACCGAATCTGGCCCGGGCGTCCCTCTGCCAGACCAGTGAAAAACAAAAATAAGATTCTGGAAAATAAAATCAAAAGGCGGGGGTGACTTAGCACTTATCCCAAAACAGAAACGTTTCGCAAGCATAAACAACAACATGGATGCCTCAAAAACAGCGTCCCGTCCGAGGTCTCCAAAACACAATTCTGAATCTTCCAATTCAGTGTCCCGGCGAACCAGGATTCGGATCAGTAGAGCGTTTGAAAGTAAGGGTACATCCTCTACACATTACGGAGGCTGTACTTGTACGGGACCTGTACCATGGGCTCACGACCACCAGCTGGAGAGGCACACGCCACAGGGGCACCACGCATCCCCGTGTTGTGCCTCTCTCGGATCCGAATGATGAATGGATCAAAGAGTGTCAGGGATACTAAGGGTATATTCCTCCTTAGGTCCGGGATCACTGGAGCTAGCAATCGTCACGGAGGTGTAATCACCCCCCGTGCTATGCTTTCCCACGGATCCATTACATCGGGTATGTGAGGATCAAAAGAGTGTTCGACACATTAAGGGCATGTTCCTCCTTATGTTCGGTAACACTGGAGTAAGCAATCGCCACGGGGGTATCATCCCTCCCTGTGCTATGCTTCTCACGGATCATATGCGTCGAGTATGCCCCTGAGGACCCCGAGCTAAGAGAGATACTTGGTTCTGGGGGAATGTTCCGTCCCCAGGCCAATGAGCATAACTCGGTAGGACGTAACCCGACCCCGAGCTAAAAGAGGTACTTGGCTCTGGGGGAATGTCCCGTCCCCAGACCAATATGCATGACTCGGTGGGACGTAACCCGATCCCGAGCTGAAAGAGGTACTTGGCTCTGGGGGAATGTCTCGTCCCCAGACCAATATGCATGACTCGGCGGGACGTAACCCGACCCCGAGACGAATAACTGAGTGGCCTCGGCGGAACAAAGTCCAGCCCCGAGCCGATCAGGTTTTAGTGCTTGGTCGTTTCTTTTTGTATTAGGCGCTAAGTTTGTCCCCGGGTTTTTTTTGAGTAAGTCTTTCTATTTATGTTTTAAGAAAGTGGACGATAACCTTTTTGAAAAGAGAAAGTTTTTATTCATGTTTCGGGGACAAACTGCCATTTTTTACAACTTTCTATGGGTTATTTTGAGAGAGGCTTCATGTATTTGGATCCCTGTTCTTTTTGCTGTAGATAGGAGGGAGGGAAAGTTCACTGGAAATATTTCTTAACATCTCGGCGTTCCATGGCTTTTTAATCTCGTGCCGTCTAGCCGCTCTAGGATGTACACTCCTGGCTTCACTAGTATTACCACCTTGTAGGGCCCTTCCCATTTGGCGCCCATGGAGCCCTCCTCAGGCCTTCGAGTATTTAGGGTGACCTTTCTTAGTACCAGGTCGCCCGGGATGAAGGTGCGTGTCCGAACCCTCTTATTGTAGAAGCGGGCCATCTTTTGTTGGTAGATTGCTGTTCTCATGGCCGACATTTCTCTCTCTCTTCGATCAGGTCGAGGTGGTTTCTGATAATTTCTTCATTCTGCTTACTCCCGTAGTGCTGAACCCTGTGGGAGGTCACCCCAATCTCTGCCGGGATGACAGCTTCATATCCGTATGCTAGGGAGAACGGGGTCTCTCCCGTGGAGTCCTTATAGGTCGTCCTGTGTGCCCATAGTACTTCTGGTAGTTCCTCGACCCATAGGCCTTTGCTGGATCCAAGCCGAGCTTTGAGGTTGGCCTTGATGGTTTTGTTTGTCGCCTCTACTTGGCCGTTTGATTTGGGATGAGCTGGTGTGGTGAATCTTAGGGAAATCTGGAGGTCCTCGCAGAGTTTTCTGAAACCTTTACTGTCAAACTGCTTCCCGTTATCAGTGACGATGGCTCGGGGGATCCCGAACCGGCAGACGATATTTTTCCTCAGGAATTCAGTGGCTTTTTTCTCCGTTATGTTGGACAATGGCTCTGCCTCCACCCATTTGGTGAAATAGTCTATAGCCACGATGGCATACTTCGCCTGCCCTTTCCCTTGTGGCATCGGCCCAATGATGTCAAGTCCCCACTGGGCGAACGGCAAGGGACTGAGTAGCGTGGTTAACTGTTCGGCTGGTTGGTGGTGGAGGTTTGCGTTTCTCTGACATCCTTCGCACTTGCGAGCCACTTCTATGCCGTCCTGGTGCATGGTCGGCCAGTAGAAACCTTGCCTTAAGGCTTTGAAAGTAATTGAGCGACCTCCAGCGTGGCTTCCGCATATGCCCGTATGTATCTCTCTGAGTACATAATTTGCCTCTCCTTCTGTAAGACATCTTAAGAGGGGGACTGAGTAACCCCGTCGGTAAAGTACTCCGTCGATTATGGAGAATTTGGTGCTCTTGTATCTTAACTTTCTGGCCTCTGTTTTGTCCTCTGGTGTTTCTCCTGTTTCCAGATATTTTCTGATGGGTTGCATCCATGATGCCTGGCTTTCTTTATCTAGCACTCCCACTTTAGATTCTCCCACGCTCCTTTCCCGGATGTAAATTAAAGGGATTATCTTGGGGTGTTCGGCTTTTGTTGAAGAGGCGAGCCGTGCCAGGGAGTCTGCTTCACAATTGTCTTCTCGGGGGATTTGTTCGAAGCGTACATCCCTTATTTTCCCTGTTAACTTTCGTACTTCGGACAAATAGGCCATCATACTAGGCTCTTTTGCTTGAAATGCTCCTTTTAGTTGCTGAACGGCTAACTGTGAGTCACTCCTTACCACCACGTTTTGGATTCCTAGCACCGTGCATAGTCTTAGACCGCCCAGTATTGCTTCATACTCTGCTTCATTGTTGGTTGCTATGAAAGCGAATTTCAGTGCGAGTATGATTTCTTCTCCTTTGTCGCTTTTTAGGACGATTCCCGCGCCATTGCCTTGTGTGCTGGCTGAGTCGTCTACAAACATTTCCCACTTGTCCTCGTCTATAGCCAGGGTCTGGGGGTCGGTACATTCGGTGCCAACTGTTGACGGCTGATTTTGGTCTCGGGGTAATATGGGGATATCACCTCTGAGGTAATCCTCCTTCAATAGTGAATTTGTTTGGTTATGGGGGACCAAAGACAAATTTAGCAAAAGACAGATAAACGCACCAATCGACAAGGAGATTTAACGTGGTTCGGTGGATTTGGATCCGACCTACGTCCACGGACAAAAGCAGGATGATGCTTTTTATTACTCAAATACGCTTCTTAGATCTCTTATGTTTACAAATCAGAATTTTATGATTCTGATCCTTTTTTGTCATGCCTTTTACACATGCTATGCCCTCATATTTATAATAACACAGAAATCAGACTCCTATTTGCAAAAGAAATCCTAGTTGACCTTAGTCTTCTCTTCTCGCAAGGATTCCTAGTCTAATTCTGCTTTCTCTTTTCTTATTCCTTCTTGGATTCTGATTCCATCTCCTTGTGAGAGTAGGATATTTTGTTTATCTTATCCGTAAGAATAGGGTGTCGTCATCTTGAGCATATCTCACATGTCTGGTCGGTCTTTATGAGGTCGGTCACGATAGTCTTTTATGCTGGGGGCGTTTCTGCTGACTTTACAGTGCTCGGTCATCCGAACCAAAGTGGTCGGTCTCTACATGTTGTGGTCGGGTCGGCTTTGATGATCTCAACCAGTCAGGGAATTACCCTTCTTTCCTCGTCGTGTTTTTTTAAATACCATAGTGCCTGAAAACACCATCAACAGTATATATACCCAATCCTAACGTATTGAATCTCGTGAACAGAGATGACAAAAATTCTCGTGGGGATGGGGCCCGAGAGGACCCAGTGTATTAGAGACAAGTAATGACACAATTTTATATACCCTTTATTGGGCGGGTTAGGTATGAATATAAGAATCACCGTTAAAATAAAAAGGTAAAATCTTTGCCTGAATGGGGACCCGCATACCAATTAAGATTGGGAGAATTATTTTCATACCCCTTAATTTAATTAATTCAATAAAATAAATATTAATATTAATATTTTTATATCATACCCAATTTACGACCCTGGCTGTGAATCACCATCTTCGCGAAAAATATTAAAGGACCTGAAAAAATAAAAATAAAACGAGAATACATTTTCCCGATTACCAATTATAACTAATTGGGCCCTATTTCACTAAAAGACAAACGCCCAATTGTAAAATCACTATATAAAACCTCACTGTACCGTATACCACCCAAAACCCCACAAAAGATATTTTATTATTCAGACAACAGCACAGCAAACTCGTCGACTCTTCTCATCTCTCTTCTCGTTCCGGCCAAACCAAACACCAGTTCCGTTCATTTCCTTTTCATTTTGATTTTCAATTTCAATTTCTCACCAAAATCTCTCCAATCAAAACAACAATAACAACAATTACTAAAATGTATTTGTTTGCACAATTTTCCGTCAAGAGAGCGTGTAAGGTCCAAACCTCCTGAGACACAGTCCCAGCAATGAGGTGTTTGATTAAGTGAATAAGCCTCCAAGGGGCACAAGTGCACAAATTACAATCCTAAGATTACAAAGCTACGAAATTAAAATAAAATATTCGTTTTGAATCTTCATTTGTTCGGGGGCCTTTTTCTTCGCATGAATGAGCCTTTTATAGTGGACATTGTTAACTGCTTGGACGGTTTCAATCCGTAACTTTTCTGCAATTGCTGGATCATGCCTCCAACCGTTGAGTTGTGTGCTATAACCGCCTGATCGTGGGGGGAACTGTTGGATTGTGCGCGATGAACTGTCAGGTTGTGGGTGACACTGTCTAACCGTTTAAATCGTAGGATCAACTGTAGCATGTATCAGTCGTCCCGACTCTTTTGTCGCCCTAGCTGCTGTGTCGTCTGGCGATCGTTCTGATTTCTCTTCCCATTGTAGCCCTGTTTGTAAATCGTTCTGTGGCGTGATGCCTATTCATTCTGCTTGCTTTCGTCCTCTACTGATTCATTCGTCCTAGGACAATTTTCTTTTGTCAACAGTTGTCCCCCAAATTCACCTTGATTGATTTGGAAGTGAAATCGAGGTGAATTTCTCAATTCGGGTAGTCAGGGCGGTAGATGTCGGCCTACAGATCTTCGCCCTATTATTTTGTCGGGCCATCTTTTATGTTCCCCATGTGAGCCCATCACTTCTTCAATAAATATGCGACCTTTCCCAACACGTTTCATCATGACGTTCATTTATGAGCCGTTTTTCACGTCATTTCAGTATCACCCCACGTCACACGTCACCATTATTCTTTTACATCAAATCGCGTTCCAACACCTGTCTAGGGCGACCCTTCATTCTTTTCATTCTCCCGCCCTTTCCTTCCTCCGAAGATTTGGGCTGCGACACATGTCACAGGAGGAGCTTTTCGCCTTCGTTTATAAGGGTTTAGCCTGCTCTTGTTTTCACTTTACTTTTCATTCTCTTTGTAAAACTCCTTTCTTTCGTGCTCTCAACCTTCGGTATCAATGGCGTCTTCTTCTTCTGCTCCCAAGAACAGCTCATCTACTTTCGGTGATTACCAGATGGCATTGGGTGACTCATCCGTGAGTGTTTTCGGCGTTCATGTCTTAATGAGAACTACGGTCAGTGCACTCTAGGCCCTATTTTTGTCGATGACAACGCCATCGCCACGACCCCTTTGGCTTAATTATTTCCTTTCACTTCTAACCTTTGAACGTCTCTCCCTTGGCTCAGTCTAATCCCATCCGCACATGGCCTAAACACGATTCTTCATTTGAGACCTGGTTCCAACGCATGTTGTTGCATGCGGATACTCGCACGTTTTTGAAGAACATGGCTTTCTTTCTCTCATCGAGCTTTCATTAGCTTTGTCCCCTTTCGATCGAAATCTGTTCCCCACTTCGCCATCACCCTTCGCGATATCAGTGCTCTGACCGGGTTGGCCCCTCTGGGTGCGACCATTTCTGCATGTACACCTTTCATTTCCCCCCTCCTTCAATGGACTATTCGTCATTCTCGTCTTACTCTGCTTTCTTCCGTGCGTTTCCCGAATCGGTCGGTCCGGTCTCAGTGTTGGAGAGTACGACTTTCCTTCATTATTGGCTCTGTAAATATATCATTTGTGCGTCTAGTTAGAAACCCGTGGCGGGTTACCTCCCCATCTCTCAGACCTTGCCAACGGTCGTCGTTTGGACCTGGCATCCTTTTTGTTGGCTGCCACTTATCGTGGGTTGGCCGTTCTTCAAAAACAACTTCGGTCGGAGGCTTCGTCGATCGCCTCTGGCCCTCTTTGGCTCGTCCAGCTTTGTCTTAGAGCCTATTTCCCAGTCTTCGGCAAAATTAAGTCAAGTCATTCTTATCTTTGTGCTGGTCTTTTGTTTGCCCAACTTCGGCCAACCTCTCTCCTTCCTCGTACCATTTTTGAATATTTCTTCACCTTTTCTCGGGTCTTTTTTTTCTTCCATTTCTCTCTGGGCGACAGCCCCTCATTCGTCAATGAAATTCCCGAGTCAGAAGAGGATGAGTCAATTCATCGCATATGGAAAAGGTTTTTATGCAGCCGGGATTTGATTCATGACATCCTGACCGGGCCAATGGCAAGGCCGGACTGGAGGTCTATTCGCCTAACTTCACTGCCCGCCAGTTTGGTCTCGTTCAAGGATGGCCTCTTCCATTCTTCCATAGACGTTCTGCTTCCTCGGACAGTTTTAAAGTTCTTTCGTTCTCGGACATAGATCAATGTTTGTCAGAGACTCGTTCTTTAATATCCTTCTTATCTGCAGTTTCCTTTTCACCTTGTACATCGATCCATTCTGTAGGACACGGAAATTGGCGATGCTATTCCAGGCTCGCGGCCCGGTCGGGAGTACGGAGTAGCCCGCGGGAGACTAAACCGGAGAAATAAAATGGAGTTGCCACCCAGTGTGAACTGGGAAATGATTTAGGGCCGCACTCACCCCTCGCAGAGGAAGACCTCAAACCGTTGGGTTCGGAATGGTCCCTTACTTATGCCACTTGTAATGAATGGATTTGTACAATAATCTAACCAAGTCTACGCAACATACATACGCAAGAATAACCTATATCTAAGTTTGCATACAACCTATATCTAAGTTTGCATGCATAAAAGTAAATCGACATAACGGCAAGCACACAATTTCATGAACATATTAAATAGATGAATGCAGAAAGATAAATAAACAATAACGGTAAAAGCATAAATATTAAAGAGAGCTAACTAAGCATATGATGGGGAAGGGAATGACTAATAAGACAAACATGAATAAAAAAAATGAAGGAATCTGTCCAATGTGTGCACGTTCATGTAGCGTTTGTAAACGCGTTCGAACGGTAAACAGAATACACGCGTTCGAGTAGCGTTTGATAACGCGTTCGAATGATAAACAGAATGTCCGCGTTCGTATAGCGTTTGATAACGTGTTCGAA